>JASSRZ010000631.1:0-12417 GCA_032164315.1 Malacoctenus gilli
CTGAATCCCTGTGTGTGTGTGTGGGGGGGGGGGGGGGGGTATGCGTGTGCACACTTGCTCTTTAGTTTTCTGTTATAAAGGCTGACAGATTGACCCACCCCCCATCTTGTGGTGCAGGGGGGGCATTACAAGGTTTATTAACCATGGCCTGCTGATTAGCTAGTTATTTTGTTGTCCGTTTATGTGTTAGTTATTTGTTTTGCAGTTTTAAAGAAATCGATCTGTCATTCTTGCAAGAAACAAATATGTATTCACTCATGAGAAAACAATCACTTACTAAAGCACATTTTCTTCCTTTTTTAAGAGGTTATTCAAGTTGTGATATTTAGAAACATCCACAGAAACCCACTGACATTTTTAATCAATTGCAAAACCGAGCGAACGTAAAGTTGAAAATCGGTACAAGCCAGATTCTAATATTTCCAATGATTAAAACATTGTGCATGTCCATCAAGTTTGTTACCTTGCATCGTTTTTTATACCAAGATGCCCCTACTGACACAACTGGGATCTGAATCCGAGTGCACCAGATTCAAAGTATAAGAAGAGAAAGGGACAAGGACAAGACAATATGAGGGGATGTTAGTCCCAAACAGAAATTCCCTTTTTCGCGAGTGTCAGTTTTGTTTCGAGGGCACCCTTTGTTGTCCTAACAAACCACACAAAAAGTGTCGCTGATTTTAAACTTTTGTTTCACTTTATACATGATTCTTGTTGCGTATTCACCTTCAGTTGTGTTTTTCAGTGTGTATTTACATTTTTTTGTGATTTTGTTGTCCAGCACTTCGTTAAAGCCCCCCCTGTAATTTTGTTGCATCTACAGTTTTTCTGATGCACAATGACAATAAAGCTTTTGAATTTAAATCCAGTTGCTTTAAAAATTATCCAATTTTTTTTTAACAGAAGATTGGACAAATACGATAAGACATAAGGCATATTTTATCTTTTTATTTAGTTTTTTCCCTTCTATTTAAAAAATGCTTTTTTGTCTTCTTATATTCATTTTTAAATAACGTTGTTTTTTTCTGGGTTTAGAATTGCAAGTCACTTCTGATTCTCATCCTTTATTCAGGCATAAACATTTATCACTGCACTAAATAGGGAGGGAAAATTTACAGGAAAACTAAGTTAAGGATGAATGTTCTGTGAAGCACTGTATCCCTCCTCCATCAGATCCTGCTCTTTTTCTTTTACTTTCTCTTTTTTTCCCCCTTTTTAACGAGATGACGAAGGCTTCTCCAAGAGAGTGCGAGGGAGAGAGAAAGCAAGAGGGCCTTTTAAGAAAGCTGTCTAATGCCGACCATTCATCATCGGCCTGGAAAACACACGCCACGGCGGCCGATAAAAGTGGCATTCATCATTCCATTTATCGTGCACCAACATAAATATCAGCCTTTTGGGCCACACAGATTTACTGTGGAAGCATTTTTAGAAGCAGCGGCTCCAGCAAGGCTGAGATCAGCGTTTTCGCATCAGGCCTCGACCCAGGGGTGTCCTAAACACCCAGGTCCCCCACCCTCGCCCTCCTCCCTTATTCTTTTGTCTCTACCGGCAAAATTAGTTAAAAACACCCTCACCCAAAGGCTCGATGAGTGGAATCTAAAAAAAAAAAAAAAGTGGAGAACGCTGTTAGTCAAACACATTTGCACCATTTGGGAGGCTGATGGAAGAGAAAATAAAAGGCAGCGTCACACTGGAAACAATATAACGCGGACATGGCTCTCATAAACAGTTTTGAAACGATTCTCACTTCTAATTAAACAAATACAAATAATAAAACAAATATTACTACAAATTCCAAGGCTCAAAACCTGCACCGCCAAACACTCTAAGGTGTTCAAACACCAAAACAATTAATAAAAAATCATATTTTTTGTATTCATGAGCAACAAAATTGCACTCAGGCCAGTTTTTTAAATGACCTTTTACTTTTTTGTTACCCCAGGACTAAAAATTTTCCAAATTAAAGAGTCAAAGGTGATTTTAGAAATAAGACAAATGGACAAATAGAAACTTCTGATGAATGGGAGCTGATGGATAACTTTAGGCACAGTTATGGCTGATGTAGTTGCTTTTAATTACCCATCATCAACAAAGCTATATCACAAACAAACCTCTGTGGAAATCACATCCACAGTTCAGTTACCGATATCGTCCACCTTTGCTCGTATTTTCAGATGGGCACATTTGTACTTCAATAAATATTTATTCACAATCATTCACACTTAAATAATTTTTCTTACAAATGTGACACCTGAATTTTAAAAATATATATATTTAAAAATGTGAAATACAAAATGTGTTAACACAAAACTCTTTTTTTTAAATAAATGAAGTCATTAGATAGAAAAAGAAGAATGTAAGTTTTTCACTGAAGAATGACCAGTTAAGTTTTAACACTCTCAATCTGCATCTTGTGTGAATGTTTGTTTATGTCATGTTTATTTTGTTGAAAAAAAAAGGCCTGCATTCCATTGCCATCGCTTCACAGTATTCACAGTACAGTACTGCGACAGTCAGTGCAGTTGTTGAAACTCGTTAGAATTTTACTTTTACTTTGTCGAACCGATTTCATTTTTCTATTTTTCAAATTCCTCAAAACAAGTAAGTCAAATAAAATAGAAATGAAGATCTTTAAACAACATTATGCTTATTTGTGAGTTTCTGTAAACTTCAGAATACAGCCATACTATCTTCTATGTACTATGAGAAAAAAGAGCATGTTTGAGACTTGTGCTGAAAAATGGTGAGTAAAACCATCCTAGGCTATGTGCTGCTACATGTTTAGCACGGAGGTGACGTAAGAGTTTAAGTTAAAAAGTAGTTTTCTAATCATCAACGTTAAAAAATGAAACTCTTCTCCATAAGGCTGAGGTGTCGCCCCCTGGTTTTTGTCTCCCAACTAGTCAAGAGCAGCAGAAAATGTTCCCAATATCATTGAATAACCCACCTTGTCAGTAATTCATTGTTACAAATAATTACGCTTTTTTCCGCACTATAAGGCACACCTTTAATTTTTTCAAGACCAACAGTGTGCCTTATAATCCAGTGCGCCTTGCATATGGATCAATATAGGTCAATTATGGCCAATGTAGTCAGTGGATATATAACATAACCCCAGCCACAACTAGCATTTATTCTGTGCGCCTGATAATCTTGTGCGCCCTATATATGAAAATGATTTTTAAAATAGGTCATTCATTGAAGGTGCGCCTTATTATCCAGTGCACCTTATAGTGCGGAAAATACAGTATGTTGAAGTACCATTGTATTACATTTGAAGACATCATGTTGGTTTACCCTTGATGCCTCCTCGTGGTGCTTGGTTAAAAAAGAAAAGTTCCCCCTGGAGGTGAGGAGGAAATTGTTGTGCCCTCAGCCTTCCAAGTAGCTGAGTCCAACCCTCAGATATTCTCTTAGTCTAAGTGAAACATTTCCCCCCCCTGTTCCAAACAAACAATCCCAGCACTCCTTGAATGAGATCTCTCCTTTTGCCGCCGTCTGCAAATATTGACAAATCCCCCAAACTCACGGGCACGATCAAAGTGGACCAAGCGGTAATAGCAGAGAAAGTGTCGTCCATTGTGTTGCGTGCTATCAGCCTCTCTGACTCGTGCCATCCTTCAGCATTACCAGGCTGAAAGAGAAGTAGGCCAACTCCCAACCAGAAAGAGGCTGAATGGACTTCTTTTTTGAAATGGTGTCACCACCAAAATATGAGGCGCAGTGGGCCGCTCACTCTCCTCTCATTTCAAGCAACATGGTTGAAAAAAAGATGATGAGATCAACTTTTATTATTAGCAAGTTCCAGATTTTACTTTGACTGTCCAATATGGATTATTTACTCTGGGGAAAATGAATGATGTTGACAACAATGCAGGTGACTGGATTTGTTTCAATTTCTTTGCAAAATCGGAGGGTTGAAAGGGTGAATAAAGTGATTTGTCATCCAAAATCTTCCACTCGTCAGGACTCAGCATTACTTGGCGTGGCCCTGCTTGGCCTGCTTGTCTTTCATCACAATTGTGTTTACTTGGCTTTTTGGAGTCACACACACCAAATTTCAATACCTTCAGACCCTCTCCACATTTTTCTATGGTATACGGCATCAACGTGACCTATTAAAAATTAAGATATCAGGCTCATGCAGCATCACTAAACTGTTGGCTTGTGCCTACACCATTCAGAAAATGAATACCAACCACTAACAATGAAACTACAACAACGTTATCTGCACAATATTCATAACTTTTATCAAAAAGCACTTAAAAAGTGCACAACATTTTAATGATGGTATTGAAAATGACACTGTTGCTATTGAAAGATACTGCCGGTATACCTTATGACCGCCCAACCCTAACAAGCACATACACTGCAACAACAAAGAACCATGAGGCGACATATAACCCAACACCACAATAAGGTAGCTGCTCGTTCTTATCCAAAGTTTGCCACCATCCGAAAAATTGAAAAAGGTGTCAGTGGTCTTGAACTGACTTCCACTTTGCAGAAAGTAGCATGATGATTTGCATCCTTTAAAAAGTGAAATAAACTAGTGGAAGATGAAGCGCATACATGTAATGAAATTCATTAGGGACATGGCAGGAGTCCTACCAAGCATGCTCCTCCTCGCTACACTTTCTGTGGCTTTTATTATTTATCAAATTGCTGGGAGATTTTTCAGACTGATTGCCACGCGAGTATTTTCAAATGTTAGGGCAGAGTGCATGCATCGACTTTTATTGTTGGTGTACCCAGGTGTGTATTCGTCACATGCCATTTTACCACTCATGTTTAAAGTGCCAGGGTAAGTTGCTTTTTCTGTACACTGAAAATTTGCGAATGACTAAACCAGTATTAAAAAACATTTTTGGAGTTATCACTCAAAGTGATAAATGCAAATGCAGTGTGACTGATTAAAAAGCCACCAATCTTCTCATTGCCGTATTTTCCGCACTATAAGGTGCACCTAAAAACCTCCAATTTTCTCAAAAGCTGACTGTGCCCCTTATAATCCAGTGCGCCTTATATATGGACCAATATTGAGCCACAACAGGTCTCGCAACTACGGTAAGCAGCCGCTGACTTCAAGCTTGCGGTTCATGCTATCATATATGACTGCGTGAGGCGTGCCATTTCATTTCCATTTGTGTGTTTATGTAAAGACCCCAAAATGGCTTCTATTAAGAGACACTCTTACGGCGCAGTGTTTAAACTAAAGGCGATCAGTCACACAGTAGAACATGGGAATAGAGCAGCAAATGGTTCGTAATCTAAAATAAAGTTTGACTGACCCATCTGACTTTTGTTGACCTCTTTTTTTTTTTTTTTGGCAAAGTTTTGTTAATTTTTTAACTCCAATGAGCAATTTACAATTTTGCCCCCATCCTAACAGGCTCTAAGCTCATCACACACTGGATGCAGAGACCATGACCACTCCATCATGATCACACCGATGAGCTATTTCTATAAAAATACAAAAAGAAGGAAGAATTGTGCAACCTGTCAACCACTGTACAACCATGTAAATTTAGTTGGACGTGATGGAAGTCACCAAACTCAAAGGGATGCTTTCTCCAGTGTTAGGAAAACTGAAATGTGGAATGTTGGTGAACGAAGTTATCAACCCCCAGCTCCTAATGTGTAAAATACAAGGCTATCATTGAATGATAATTGTACACAATTTAAATCCATCACATTTACTGGAGTGAGCTTCTTTGGTGTACTGACATACTGGGAAAGTTTGGACCAATGAGGCATGAGAACATCATCGCATCACATCAATGACGGACTGAAATGTTGAGCCGGGGGGGGGGCTCATAGTTATAATATGAACATGTCAGAAAGTAAGACACTTAAGTAAAGGTTAATTATCCAATATGCTTGAGTGATCATTCTGAATAAATAGCAGAATGAGTGGCGGCTAGGCACGCGGAGAAATATGGGCTTTTCAACTGAGTGACAACAGATCCATCAACGCTCATTGTGTGGGTTCACAGTTGCTCTAATTGCCCAGCAGAGGCTGATGGATGACGTGAAGGGAACATGGTGTTCAGATGAGAGCACGACATGAGAAACACGCAATGTGTTGTGTGCACTTATCAATTTGTGATATTTAGACAAGCACTGTGGCATAAAAAATGATGTGTTCATGCTGCCTAGTTAATAGCAGCAATGAGCCAAATGCTGCTGTAGCAAAACTAGGTGCCAATATTTTCAGTTCAAAGTGTTCAAGTTTCTCCGACCCACTTCACTTGATCCCAGTACTTTTCTGTTCTGTACTGAATTTTAAAAAAGAACATATTTTAAGTCACAATTAGATAAAAAAAAAAAACAAAACCACTTTAAATAAACCCAGAAAAACCTTTTAAACATATTTCCGATAATCTTGCAGTGATGCAAAGTATCAGGTAAGTATTGTGAACATGTTGAGTGTTGCTTTACAATATTCTATCTGCCATTCCAGTGAATAAATGGCATTGAAACCACATGATGACAACACAATAACCAACAGCATTCATATTGAGAGTGTCAGTTGTTGATTAATGTGCTACCATCGTGGCTCAAGGTGGCAACAAAGGAGGAGTCCACACAATCAAAGTTGTATTAGTCAAATTAAGTTTATTATAAACCAGGAGAACTAAAATAAAATGGAAATAAAAAAATAAAATAAAATAAAAAGTATCAGTGGTGAAATGCCATGCATGGTAACTGGGAAGTGGAAACGTCATGATGGTGGGTCATCACAAATGTATGATGTTGTTTTGATCATTCAGTTCACTTGTTGTCTCTGTGCAAGGGTGTCACAACTCAGAGAAAATAGCACTTAAAAAAACTATGTCATCGCTAAAATTGCAGAATGCTTCACCAGTACACCAGGGTGGGATCAAATCGGACATGTCATCCAAATTAAGTAGCAACATAATAGAAAACAACATTTAATTTCACATCAGAAAAAGAAAACAACAGCAAAAAAAGGTTTTTTTTGTTTTGGTTGCCTTTCAAAAGAAACAAAAGTCACCAAGAGGATTCAGAAAGTCACCAATTTACTTAAGTTACCCAAATTACAAGTGATGACTGGGGGCAGAAGGCAATGAAGAGTGACTATTGGTTCAGCACCAACAAAAAGCAGGACGGGATGTGATGTGGTGTGTGTGACCACGACAAAGCTGCTCTATGAAAGATTTTGCTTCATGGTTGTAACACAATTTTTTTTTTCAATTTATTTATATTTTTGGTAAAGTCCTATTCCTATATTTTTCTCACAGAATGCAAAGTTGTGGCTGGAGTTGACATCTTTGATTATAGTTCTTTCTTAATCTCATGAGGTACCCAATGCCTCCATTGGGTGGATGACATGCAAACTATCACTCCACTTGTTGTGTGGGATGTAAAATCTTCAGGTGTCACGCCCCCCCCCCCCTCCTAAAAGTGGATGACAGCGAACCATTTGGCAAACCCATGTCTCAGATTTGTCCGTTGACGGCAGTCAACTGACCACAGAGACACTGATTGCTGCATTCGTGAAAAAGTCAACAACATATCATCATGTATCTATGCATGTGATTGTCACTTGGCGGTGGGAGAACTTGTGTGTTTAATCAGGGTCAGTTGCCCCACAGCCTGAACCCAACGGCCTCTCACATTACTTCCTGGTTCTGACCTTGCCTCTTTCTGACCATGTCTCTGGACTGTCTTCCTGCTTGCGCCATCCACACCTAAACCTTTTTGTTTCTTTTACTCAACTACAAACTAATAAAGCTGCTTACCGACTTCCATGTCATGCATTAGGGTTCAGTCCTGAGCTGTGAGATACAACACCTGCTAGAGGCTGCGAGTAAGTTGTTCCTTTGCAGCAGCAAATGACGACCTGAGAGATATTGTTAATCCAACTGATTGATGGATGGCAGTGAACTTGTTTGACGCTGGGTGCACTGAGTAAAAGGTTAGGCAGAGATGAGAAATGATAATGGTTTTTTAATGACGGAACAGAAAGGCGCCATGTTCGCCTCTTGTGTGACGTCTTTTGAGGTAGTCAAAGGGTTTCAGGAGAGAAAGAAGACCAGCTGTAGGAGACGAACTCTGGCGGGTGCAATTGGCCTTTTTCCTTTACATTAAACACATGTACAGCGGGACCTCATGAGGCCTTACCTCCAATTCTCTGTTCACTTGGACCATAATCACATGTGATGTAACTTCACGAGTCGAAAAAAAAGATTATGCGACTGTTTGATGTAACATCTTTTTTCCACTACTTACTTTTTCAGATATAGAGTCAGAATTAAAGGCAGCCAGGTGCTGAGATGTAACGAGTATTGTAAAAGGTCAGCTATCAAAGGGATGCCTCATTTTGAGAGACTGTTTCTCAGCAGGCTTCCTGTTCTGCGGTGGCAAAAGAAGAGATCACATAAAATAGGGGGTATTCAAGGAGAGTGAAGACGAAGAAGGAAATTCACCTTAGCAAGAGAACCACAGAGTGTGTATATATGAAGGATTATTGTGACGGGAAAAAGGAGGAAGCAGCCTTCTTATTTGCACTGAGGTGTTTCGTCCAGACTGCTCCTGAAATCTGAAGAATAACCGAAGTATTAAAAGTTTGTTTCACATCATAAAACAATAATAAAGGAAGGGGAAGATATTCAAGTGTGTCAGTCCACCTTAACCTTTCATGTAGAACGGAACAATGAGATCTAAGAAGGTCTTGTGAGTACATGACAATCCTTAGACTCTGTGGCCCTCTGATACTGATCCTTAAAAGTCACCTTTATATGCAATATACATATATTTGAGTAAACCAGACTATCAAGTCAGATTTGGGAAAAACAGTCCCACTTTGCTTCCTGATCAGTGCTACTCTGTACGTCAGGATGTTACGGTTGTGGATTGTGTATTGCACCGTTTCACCCGGGACGTCATGGAGGAAAAAACCACAACAACAACAAAATGCCAAGAGGGGTTTCAAACATTCAGCACTTGATGAAATGGATGGAGGTGTGTCAAGAGCCGCTAGGGGCAGGTGTTCTTCGACATGGTCACTCCAAACAAAAGGCAGGTAACTGAAGTGACGGGGGCTATCGTCATCGAGCTGGTTGGGTTCAGTGACACAATCATCAATCACACTCGCGCTGCCACGTTTGAGAAAATGAAGAAGGCCTTTGTGGAAGAGACCACATGGACACCAGTTCCTCTCAGACCCAATGTGACAATCCAATGATGCACACCGTCTTTCACAAAGCATAGAAATGCCAAAACACTGTGGTCCAAGCACCACTCAGAACTCTGAGATTTCTACTTGTTTGGACACAGGAAGCATAACCCTTCTCGATTCAGATTGAAAGCCTGAAAGTAAGCGGAATTAATCCCATGGGTCTAATTAAAGTACTGTATTTTCCACACTATAAGGCACACCTGAAAGCCTGTAATATTATCAAAAACCAACAGTGCACCTTATAATCCAGTGTGCTTTGTATATGGAACAGTACTGGTCACTTATGGCCACCGTAGTCAGTGGATGCACAACCCAACCTCAGCCTCTACTTGTAAAAAAATTGGAACGGCATGGTTGCCAGTTCAAATCTGAAACAAAACTGATAAACAATTGTGGTGGGGAGAAGTAATACATGTCTCCACCCTCACTGCCAATTCTGTGGGCCCTTGAACCAAGGCCATTGACCACTGAATAGTCAGTGAAAGGACTTTTTTTTAGTCGAACAAGAAATGACACATGGTTGCTACACATCCAAAAGTTGCAGTACACCGAAAATCCGACCACAGTCGTTAATGTAGTGCATCAGGCATGGCGGTAAAAATTGCTATGGGAGTTGTTAAGAGTTGTTGATTTATTTATCAACATGCCGTGATTGTGTTTGTGTGATTCATTTCTTGTTCTGATGACAGCTTATGCTGATATTTCTCAATCAGGGACACATAACAAAAGATTAATTGAGAAATGATATGCTGCCGCAGTAAACACAATCATCCTCCACTGCAGAGTTTTTATCTGACCAACGGGCGAAGGAGACATTAAACACCCCTAATCAACCACTGCTGATGCAGCACAACGCTCACCTGCATTCGAAGGTGAGTACAGGAGCAGGGTGGTGGGAGGTTTCCAGAGTGTTCACACGGCTAAACATCAACCAATGAAAGCTCGCATCTTCTGTCTGATACCCCGGGGGTTGCAGTGAGGGACCACCAATGCTTTACCCCCAACTGACAGCAGCAACAGATATTTATCCCTCTCTGGTATTGCTCCCAGAATCAGTGGTGACATTATGCCCATCACTAAAAGTGGCTATCAGCCTGTGTATTGACTGCGTGTCTTGAAGCTCTTCATTCTCACCTTAAAGTCCCGTTTCTTGGAGGCGGTTTGCCTTCAATTAGCCCTTCGGAAAGCTTTGAGTCGCAATAGCAGGGAAAACCAGCTGTGATGAATTCTCACTCACTTTTCATGAATAGGTTAGCACGAGAAGGGAGTGAGTGGAGATCCACCATTCGTTTCACACAAGTTGTCATTTGAACAAAAGAACAATTGGTGCACTAGCACAGAATAGCTCGACAAATAAGGCACAAAAAATAAATAATTTCTCTCATAATGGTTTGTTTTTCTTGGGGCTGGTACTTTTAATTTTCAGGTTTTAAGTCGTCTCTATGTATCTTACAAAATGTAGGCCAGACGGGAGGGAAGCGCGAGCAATCAGACAGTCAGACACATTGTAAATGAACTCCTTGGTTAAGGCAGGGTTATTTGGAAGGCAAACAATAAATCTATTACGCCGCTCATCGGCAACACTCATCACAATTCTCAGACTAATTTATTTTGAGTTTATCCTTGGTCTGCGTGCAGGTTTGTCCTTTGCAATGAGGGATTATTCCAGCATTTTATAATAGATGATATTAGACTGGAAAGGGGGTCGCACAGGCCACACGGTGGTAGACGAGAGAAGAGCGACAGCGGCTACGCACTCTGGCAGTGTCGCGCTTCTCCTCTCTCACGGTCACATGTGAGGGTTTTGTAACCAGTGGCTGCTTTCACCAACACTAACAAAAAATGTCTGTCTTGTGAATTTGTTTGTGGCGTGAGAGAAAGTACTGATAGCAGCTCTTTCCCCTGTCACTTGTGTTTGTTAAGACAAGACAAGTCGACATCATCATACACACAAGCCAAGCAGTTAAAGGGAGGACAAAGGCCTTTTTCCTGGCACTGTTTTTCTTTACGCAGGTTCCTTTTCTCTGCCTGTCTGGGTTCTCTCTCTGCCCATCAGCTAGAAACATGTTCTCCATTCTGTTCTTTCGCCCTTTACTTTGCCCTGATTGTTGGTCAGGATGAATGATCCTTGCAAACTCCAGGGCAGCAGGGCACAGCTGTATCCCCAGACCGATGGGCGCCACTGGACCTGAGCCAACACCGCCTGATGTGGCCCCACCGGAGCTGCAATTGATGGTCAGAACCAGTACCACTGTGCACGTTGTTTAACAATCAGACTTTTCAAGTAAAAGATGCAACTCAGCACACGAAAATATGTAACACGAAATACATGTGTAGCATGTTTAGCTGAGTCATTTCTACACCTGCAGCTTGAACCTGATGCCTCATGTGATTGTCATGAGTGTCATCTGCCCACCTCCAGAGAGCTGGCAGATGCTCCATCCAAGAGGTGCTTGTTTCTGGTAGGTTTTATGTAAAAAGAGCACCTCTAACATTCAGGTTAATATTAGTACATGGGAGTAAGAAATCATTTAAGATGGGTCAAGCCAGAGAACTTTGGCGGAAAGGTCAGAAATAAATTGAAAATGTGAGGTTTTCTGGGACGTCTGACTGAAAAACCTGTCTTGTTAAAACTTCATTGCTGCCAGTCGAAAGTTGAAGGCCTTGTTAGAATGATTTGATTGGAAAAGCTGAAAGAAAGTGAATATAGGATTACATACATATTGGAGTGACAGAGGAATATTTGTCCTTGAAATTAAGTGAAACTAACGATGTGAAACTTCAGCCAGATCAGCTAAGCGTTGCAGTCTGGACTGTGTAGAACAGGAGAATCTCTGTGGACACGCAAGAAGAACAAATCCATCGACACCAAAACATGGCAAGCTTCTGGCCTCCAATGAAAACCAGCTTGAATAAGTAGAGTCAGTCATGAGTACGCATGTTGCACAGCAGCGACAAAGTCTGCTGAAGATTATTTGCCTTAAAAAACATTTCATTTCAGAAACCTGACTGCAACACCAGGAAAAATGTGCGATATGTTTGTTCTGGAGTCTGTCTGCTCTATATACAGTCATTGACAGAAGTCTTGTCTTGTAAGGACATAGTAACTTAAAATTACATAGAACTTCATTCCTAATCAATAAATTGTTACAATAAATGGCTCATTTTGATGTCAAGGCCTTTCACATTAATAATTGTGTGCAAAATGA
>JASSRZ010000632.1:0-12417 GCA_032164315.1 Malacoctenus gilli
TAGATAGATAGATAGATAGATAGATAGATAGATAGATAGATAGATAGATAGATAGATAGATAGATAGATAGATGCATTTATATAGTATCAGAGTCTGAATAATTAAACATGTCAATGTTTTAAAGAAATAACATACTGTCCCTTTTTATTGGATTGGTAAATAATGACATGATCTTTAATTGGCAGTGTTTCTGAACTCTCTCATAATTCATAACTTTTACTGAGTCTCTTTGATGAAACTCCTGCTTTGAAAAACCAACTTCAAGAATTGAATACAAAAGTGTGACCATGCTGCTGCCGTGCAACTACAGCAGTGAGCTTCACGTAATGTTGTACGTTATTTGTGGGGGGGTTTCATCCATTTGAAAGCGGCTGAAGTGAAGCAGGGTCACTTCATTCAACTGCTGCAACTTTACTCAATATTGCAAAAACATCTGAGCAAACGTTTTAGCAGAAACAAAATACAGTATTTAATACAGATGTGTTTAAAAAGAAAGTAGGTCTCGAACGGGACAGGTTGAACAAGTTCTGCCCTTACGGGAAAGCATTCTTCCCATCAATCCGCTTAATTTTTTGGATGTCATTTGTCTTTTTTGCTGGAGAGATGCCAAAACCAATCAAAAAAACCACAAGTGATTCATTCCTCTCGTGATCCGAGGGTAACAACATGAAACAAAATGCCACTAAACCGGCTTAGTTTTTATGTGAAGGGAGTGCTGCTTCTTGGATGCGCACTATTTTAAAAATAACCCAACAACAACAACAACAACTCAACCTGATCGGAAGTTAACTCCAGTTAGGCCACCAGGTCACTAACCAGTCGGCCTGGTTAACTGGGCATCCTCAGAGCCTTCAGGCAATTTATTGACAACCATCAACCTTGTAGAAAGTTTTTCGCCAAATCCTCATTGAAATGACGCTCGATCATAATCACCAATTTTGCCTCAGTGAAATCAGCAATTTTGGTGGCGTGGACGGCTGACCGACTGTGTCCGCGTGCTACAAATTAGATTAGTGATCCAAATTGATTCGATGCGTTCGAGTTTGAGTCTCCCAAAGTCAACAACAAGTCACCAGATTGGTCGCCAAGTTGACAGCACTGCTGCTCGAAAAAGTTACTTGAATAAAAAAATAATGAAGTGAGGAAGGGATTTTGTACATATGACCATGTGGACTGTAGCAAAAAAGATAGTTGAATCAAGGGTTTACTACAAAATGTTTACCAACATTTCATTGGCATTTCTTTCAGAAACTGCAGCTTGGTGTGCGTGTGTGAGGAAACGTCCATGCGTGAGAGTCGTCCTGCTACTTTTGTTGAAGATCTCCCAAAATGCCCGCACGACGGAACGAGAGGCCCCCTCAGGCTGTTGTGCCTGCTCAACCCCGTAAGACCTCACGACCTGTCCCATAATATGATCAATTCCACCTTCTGCTGTTTTGTTTTTTAATTAACTCTAATGCGTTTTACTTCATGTGACTAAAACTTCCAGAAGTTAAACGTTTTACTCTGATAGTTGAATGCGTGTCTCACTTTCGTCCAGATTTGCTACCTGGCTACCCCTTCAACCAAGCGCAACATCAGAATAGGCAGTTTGGTGAGCGTCTGCCTTCGAGTCCTTCTTTTTTCTCAAAAGTTCATGTTTTTATTTGCAAATTGGTGTGGAAAGACAAACAGAAACAACAAATAAAAACATCACAACTGATGAGTTTTATGGCTTAATCAGCAAAAGGCGACAGCAGGGTTCCTTTGTTGATTGTCTTTTCTTATATCTCCCTTTGGTCCAGCTCCACAGCCTGTTTATCCATTCAACCCAGTGCAGCCTCAGGTTATCCAGCCTGGTGAGTGTCTCCTGCCTCTGAGTCCTGCCTCCAATAAAAAGTCAATTTTTCAAATTTGTATATATTGCTGCAAAAAGTCTTCGTCAGTTTCACTGCCAAGCTTGCAACGAGGCGCCAGCAGGGTTCCTTTGTTGATTGTCTTTTGTTATATTTCCCTTTGGTCCAGGTCTACAGGCTGGTTTCCCAGTGCAGCCTCAGGTTATCCAGCCCGGTGAGTGTCTCCTGCCTCCAATAAAAAGTCCATGTTTTTAATTTGTATTTATTGCTGCACAAAAGTCTTTATCAGTTTCACTGCCAAGCTTGCAACGAGGCATCGCCTTATTTCTCCACTGAACATCCTGTTGTGCCCTCAGTGACCCAGGTGGTGTTCACGCCGAAAGAAGAACTGCAGGAACTCCCCGGTCGGATGGAGTGCCCTTATTGTTTGCAGTATGTGCTGACGACCATCAAGTACAAAGTCGGCACCTACGCATGGTGCATCTGCGTTTCCATTGGGATGTTCTTGTGAGTGAAAAACCTTCCTCATACCATCAGGCGTGAAAACATTACTACCCAGAAGAGCAGACGCACACATCTGTCACACCACATGTTAGCGGTTAGTTCACATCTGGATGAAGTGTGACCCAGATCAACTCGTAAACTGAGTCACAAGTATCATCCAGAATTCACCAAGCTTCACTCCTTATTCTGACCAAGTTCAGGTCATCAATAGTCAGTGGGTGAAAAAAAATCATAAAATGACTCGTCTTGGCTTCTGTCTTCTCCCATTGTGTAACTCCAGCTGCTGGCCCTTCTGTTGCATCCCCTTCTGCCTGAAGTCGACCAAAGACGTACACCATTCTTGCCCACACTGCAACAAAGTCATCTACATTTACAAGAGGGGCAAGGCCACCAAGAAGTAGGAAAATACCCCTGGAGAGGCGGCACGGCTTTAAGATTCGTGAAATCGCCCTGGATGAAGTGCAGCAGCCTTCCTGTGCAAACAACTCTCAGCATCTTGAGTTATGGTATTACTGTGGGTTCTGTCCACCGTGTGTTTAGTTGTATTGCAAAATAACAACACAGAACGTTCAATCTCCCTTATGTGATGTACATAAGACAATCAAAAAAGAATCATAATACAAGCAACAACATGAAATAACGAGGAACAAAGGTAAGAGGTTCCTGTTAGGGTGATGTATATGCAGCAAATATCTATTCAGACATATCAATAATAAGCACTTTATAGCAAATAAAAGAACACAAACAGGCAAAAGATTCTATGTATGTCAGATGTAGCGTAAGTTGGAGTTTCCCTCTATATACTTGGAAAAGTTGGGATCTCTGACGGATGTCGTTATGTCAAGTTCTCATGTTTCGACTTCATGAACATTATCCTCCATACAAGAGTTTTACAAGGGGTTAAACTGATCTACCTGAACCATGGAGGAATCTTAAGTTATTTAATCAATGATCTTCACACTATGCTTCTTTTGCTTTGACGAAATAAATCATCCAACAGCTCAACCAAAGTGTTTTTTTACTTTAGAGGGAGAAAGGTAAAAGGTAAAGTTTGCGTAAATTATAACTAGATGAAATCATTCTTGTTCATCTTCTTCTAGATTTTTTTTTGTTTTTTTTCTTTTTATCTCTTTGGGCATTAAAGTCACAACAAATGGAGATCCAATAAAAAAAAATCAACCAAAATTATTTGCTATTTTCCCCAAACAAAATCAAATAAAAAACTTTAATTTCTGCTCTAAAAACAAACCAAAACTAGCTGAAATCAAAGATTTTTAAAAAAGTCAATTAAAGCTGTAATTAAGGGAAAATCCCAAACTTCCACCTTGGTGGGACCGACTCCAGGAACTCTGACATTCAAGTAAAATAATCCAAAAGATTAAAGGAATGGCGCCACATTTTTCCCCCCTGAGTGTTTGTGTCTGGATATTCACGCTCAGCTGCTTCCACCGAGTGGCCGAAGCGCAGCATTACACAAATCAGCGTAAAATCAACAAGAAAAAAGAAATTGACAAAGTTTCAGTACATGATGTTAATTATGGATCCTGTTGTGAACATAAAAATAAAAAAAAACAAAAAACAAAAACAGACAGTGTCTTTTAGGCAAAGGGGAGCTCAAAGTGGACAAAGAGCTCCTGCTGGTGTTTGCACTGCTGCTTGGACGTGACAGTTGTCAAACACTCCAGGATTTATTCCTGTTGCACCTTTACCACAGTTTTTTGCCCCGCCCTCCTCCGCTGCACTGAAGGTGCGTTCAGTGTTTCCTCTCAGTCACTCAAACGCCAATCGGAGGGAAATATCAAGCTGTGACACAATCTCCAACTAAGGTAAGTGGTGACAAAGTTTATTCAGGGTAAAATGCCTGGGAAAAAAAACTGTTATTTTGAACTAAAATAGAGATCAATGTGACTGTATTTATGTAGTGAATCTATTTTATCCTTAACTGGGGATCAGATATATCGAAGTTTTCATTTAAAGCCATAAAACAGTCTGTACAACTAAAGGAGTGAATGTTTTAATTATACAACATACTATTTGTTATATTTGACTGGCCAAAAAAATGACATTTATTTATTTACAGTCTTTCTGAATCATCTAATAAGTGGAAAAAATTGACTAAATCTCCCTTATTTGGACTTTGCTTTGCTAAACAATGTAAAGAAGCTGAACACACGCATGTGAACGTCCTGCTGTGATGAAACCACACCAGTGAACCTCACCTCATGTTGGAATTTAGGTTTTTCTTCTCACATGCGCCGTATGAAAGAGGCTAAGGTGCAGGGTGTGACCTTAAAACACCACTGCGAGTTTACTCATCATCGTTTCAATAGAAAGCACTCGACTCTGAGAGGTTTTAACCGAAACAAAATTGAGAGGAGTCTTGAATTCAGGTGTGTTTGGGAGCAAAGTGGGTTCTAATCCCAGGAGGAGATGGACAGGTTGGACGAGTTCTGTCCTCTCAGGAAGTCTGACCATCCGTCCTTAATCCTGCAGACGTCATCCGACCAAGTCAGATTTATAAAAAAAAAAAAAAAAAAACACGCTGACAGCAATTTGTACTTCAAGACAAGTGACGACGTATACTTCCATGTGGAAAATGGCAACGAACTTCAAATATTTGTTTGTTTTTTTGTGACAAAATAACGTTTTCAAATGGATTATTTTCACATACAAACTTAAACTTATCTCCAGGATAATATCAAACAACTAGCAGGTGGGAACTGTATGAATACTTTGTCTAAAATGATGTTTTCACACACAAAGTTGTGACCAAGAATATTAAAAGTATTCACAGCTGAAAAGAAATATGATAAACACGACTGAAAATTATAGAGACACTTTAGTTAAAGATGACTTGTCAGTTCCGAGATAACTGAGGTGAAAACATCGACAAAACTCCTTGGCAGGTTGCTGTGAGCACAGAAAGACTCCCGATGACTCAGACATGCGTTACTCTGCTTAGGAAAGTCAAATATTCCACCCGCCTTTTGAAGGACACCACCAGACCTTTTTTTTTTTTTTTTTTACTTAAGATTCTTTACTTAAGATTTAGGGCGTTGTGCCATTTGGCAAAACCAGATCATTGGAACCTTGTCCTGCATGGGGAACTGGCTGCTCACCAGCATCTCCCTCATGGCAACGCTGCACTCACCTGACCAGTTCCCAACAACTGGCACCAGACCAGCAATACGACACTCCATCACACCAGGAAACAACTGAAGCTTGGATGAAAGAACAATTCGGAGAATGAAGCGAGGAGTCAAAACAATAAGTGGCCTGCTTGTTTGACCTCGATCAACATGATTTTTGTGCCAGTTTTTGCGTGCGAGTTAAAAAGATGACAAAAGAATGCGGACGTGAACACGATCACAGCGAGAACATGTGGAAAATATTTGAAATGTTCAAACCATCAAGAAAAAAACCGACTCTGAAGATCATTAACTTCAACATTTGCAGACAATTATAACCTGAGCTCATGGTTTGAAAACAAACACACATCTGCATTTGTGAAATTGACTGTGTCTTTTCAGCGTTAAGCAGCTTCGGTGACTCACTCTCCTTCTGATCATTGGCTAACAAAATCAAAATAAAATGCGACCAAACCTGCTGACTTGTTGATGTCGAGGGAGTGCTGTTTCTTTGTCATGCATGGCTTTGAAACAACCCCACCCGACCGCCAAGCTTGCGCAAGTTGTAACCCATTGCCACTGACCAGATACCGACCTGATACTGGTCAGGGGGACATTTGTTGGCGGTCAGACCTTCACAGAGTAAGCACTCATTATGAGTAAAGTTTAAGTCCTCAGATAAAATCCTTCACGTTTGAATGTTTTGATTCTTGCTGCTTTAGGAAAAACATCATGGAAAAAGGATCTCAACCCCCTGGAATGCCGGCACCACCGTACCCTGGTCCTCCTCAGGCAGGTGGAGCTGCTCAGCCCTGTAAGACTTCATCGACTGTCTGATGATCTGATCCATTCCACCTCCGTGTGCTTCTCTGTTTGCTATGACACTCAAAACATCTCATTCTGGAGATTTCCTATTGATTAATGTATTAAAAGAAAGGATCATGTGATTTATTCTGATCTTTTTTAAAGTTAAATCTTCGTTTCCCTTATATGTTCACTTTGACACCCTGGAAACTGATACAACACAGTGTAAAGACCTAAAGTGTGATTCAAGCAATGTTCAAATATCTGAGACATTCGGTTTCATTGTTGATTTGGCAACGAGGCGTCAAAAGAAGTGTCTGTTGAACATCTTGTGGTGTCTGTCCAGATCCGCCGTCTGGCTTCCCGAACAACATGGCGCAACCTGGTGAGTTTCTCTTGTGTTATCGCGAAATATGTTTATTTTGCACATTAATTACCAACGGTGGGGTCAGAGGCGCTTCCCTGTTGAATGTTCTGTGATTCATCTCCCGTTATCGTGTGTCCAGCTCACCAACCTGCTTACCAGTTCAACCCAGCACAGCCCCAGCATGTGCAGCCTGGTGAGAGTCTGTCTTCAAGTGTGATCCATAAATTGTTGCAAAGCAAAACGATCAGACGTTTTTTGTTTTTTTTTGAATGCTGAACTGGCGACGAGGTGTCGGAGCTCCTTTCTCAGTCTTGCTGTTGTCTTGCCGCGCCCGCAGTGTCCCAGGTGGTGGTCGTGCAGACCAACCACCTCCAAGACGTTCCGGCACAGATGCTGTGTCCTCACTGCCACAACAACGTGGTGACGAGGACCGAGCACAAGAACGGCCTGCT
This sequence comes from Malacoctenus gilli, assembly GCA_032164315.1. Taxonomy (NCBI): domain Eukaryota; kingdom Metazoa; phylum Chordata; class Actinopteri; order Blenniiformes; family Labrisomidae; genus Malacoctenus; species Malacoctenus gilli. The sequence continues at coordinate 7,092 of JASSRZ010000632.1, forward strand.
CACATGGGTGATCTGCGGCGTGCTGGGGGTCTTAATGTGAGTAGGAACCACCCCCCACCCCTCCCCTGCCAACACACACGTAGCTTGTGAATGAACATAATAAACTTTGTTTGCTGGAGTTAAGAAGGTAAAAAAGCAGGAGTAAATTCAGGAAATTAAGGTTATGAAAGAAACTGCTGCAAAAAACTAAGAAAAATTACATGATTGAGTGAATTCAGGAAACAGCAGCTGTCAGCTGCATCTGAGTCCCGCACAGCTTAAGGTTTGCAATTTTGTTTGCAAACTGCTGGGAAAAGATCGGCTAATGTTTGGTTATAAAACTATGACTCACTGTTTTGTTTTGTTTATTTTAATCGTGGGACGTTGTCGTGGTCACGTGTGCCAAATCCTGTCCTGCTTGTTTGGGTGGTGGTGGTGAACCACTGGTCACTTCGTAGGCCTCCTTCAGCCTATTGTCACTCCCTCAATCTAATTCAAGTGACTTCCTCAACAGTGATGATGTCAGCTTGCGAGCCAATTGCCAGTGACTCAAACGATTCATGTGATGTCAGATGATGCTGTCGGAGCTCACACACTGAGGGACTCAATCTGCAGTCCAAAGCTCAGTCAGTCTCAGTCAACTTTGACCAAGTTCAGGGAGCAGAGTCGAGCCATAAAACTTGATTTGTTTTAACGATTGTTTGTGCTGACGTCCCGCTCCAGATGCTGGCCCTGCTGTCTCATTCCGTTCTGTGTGGACTCTTGCAAAGACGTGGAGCACTACTGCCCAACCTGCAACAACGTCCTCCATGTGTACAAACGCCTCTGAAGCCACGCTGACAGTGTAAAACCTTCCTGGAGAGGCAACAAAAGATTCGGTGAAGTCGCCCGTGATGAAGTGGAACAGCCTCCCTGTGCAAACAGCGCACATCATCCTGAGGCCTCCGCTCAATTGTGTAACAGAGGTCTTATCATATTACTCAGGGTTACACACACTGTTTGCAAAGCTGCATCAGGGAGGAACAACACAAAGCGTTCACTCTACTAACGTACATGAGAAAAATCAGAAATATCGGAGTCCCATTAACAACATTGAGTAATGAATAGAAATACAACACGTTATGTTTACACATGAAATACATACTCATTCATGGACAGGAATAATAAACGCAATAAAAAAACCACAATTTGTCATCTACAAAAGTGGAAAATATACTGAACTTTAGATGCACCATCAGTTGGATATCATTCCTTTATGTGCATTCATGCGTGCAGGAAAGTAAATGATCTCTCAACTTCCTGAAGTTATCGTGTTGATTTTTGTGAAGATTATAAGCTGCTATGATTTTATCTGTTTTCAGATTGAATTATTTATATTTCGATATAATAGTTTTACAGGGGGTGGAATCTCTTAAGCCTAAATAATAAAGTAATCTTTTGTTTGTGTAATCAACAATGATCAGCCCACATCATGCTTCTCTTGCTTTCAGCCAATAAACTGTGATTCAAACGCAACTGAACTTAAAATGTATTTTTTTAGACTATTTTGTGTGTGTGTGTGTGTGGGGGGGGGGGTGGAGTCAACGGTGTAAATAATACCTTAATTGCCTTCTAAATGTGTAAATCTGGATCGATAACGTGGACCACAACATTTTATGAGTGCGTTCACAGTGCCCAGTTCGTATGATGGGTGGTGGTGGTGCCCTCTAGTGGTTCAGGTCTTATCTGGCAGACAGAGCTCGTTCTGATTTGGAGCCTTGCGCTGCTCCTCCGTCGTATGGGGTCCCACAGGGGTCAATTCTTGGGCCACTTCTGTGCACAATAGCTCCAATTCTGGTCTCTCGTCAGAGCTCAGTTTAGGATGAATTGATTATTAATTTAATATTTGCTTTCAAAGCTCCTAACTTTCTGGCCCCACCTTCTTTTTTTCATTTAAAAAATATGATTTTATGTTTCTAGCATTCTTTCACGAAAACAAAAAAAAACATCAAGATATAAATTTATAGTAAATGTGTAGGAAGCCTGACTAACTAAAACTACAACATTTCTTTCCTCAAAGTCCAAATTGTTACACGGCACTTCAACCTAATTGAAATTACAGCGCCCAATCTCACCCTTGTCTTCATGATTTGCTGTTTTGGTGGGTTTTTTCGTTGGTTTCTCAATTTTACCTTCGTATCCTGTTGCATCTTTTTTCCTCCACCAGATGTCCTCAGACTTACCTGGTCGCTGCGCTTGTTTTGCAACACTTTGTATTTGTTCGATCATCCTCTGAAAATCTCGCTGCAATGTTTCACTCTGAAATGTGCAATTTACTTGAAATCAGTCTTCTGGTGTTTAAAAGTGATTGAAGTCAAGGTGTAGTTAATCCACGTCCCCTCACTGAACTCTTGGTGCTCTTCATGTGGGTGGAGAGTCACTGTGAAGGACCTGAGGTGGGATAAAGGCTGGGATTATGACATGGGTCATACTTAGCAAGGTCCTATTAGACCGTGACCATAGTAACCACTGGATTACCCAGATTAGGACTCATGACTTGAGTTAGTCAGCACATCTCTGTCCCGTTGTCTCCCCACATTTGTCCCAGCACACGGATACAAACACCAGGCCTGTGGAGAAGCTGTTCTCAACATTTAGAGGTCAATTATGCTAAATATTCTAATTTAAATAACAGTGTATCTTTCAGATGGACAGGGTCCTTCACTCAATGTCAGCTGGTTTCAGCTCCATGCGACCTTTATATGGAATAAACTCGATGGATGTTTGATCCATAAACCCTCAGAGTAGGAAAACATTAGAGACAAAAACTGATTCACCCTTCACAGAGTGAGTTTCAACACACCTCCCTGTCCTCAATTTCTCTGACTTGTCTCTATCGTTCTCTCTTTCCAAGCCTTGTTTTGCGTCTTCCTCCTGCGTCCGTTTTTGTGTCGCTGTCGCTCCATCTGACGTCCTCCAAACCTACAGTTGGACTTGGTTTGACCTTTGACCTTCAAACCCTTCTACCGCCTGTTTGCATTGAACTACATCAACAGAAAATCAAGACTTTGCTCGTTTCCTTGTTGGTGTGGTGAAGAAGGTTGGAGTGAGTTAGAGTTGCTCACGAACCAGACAAAACTAGCTGAACTCTAACTTGGTTTGTGAGTTGTTGGAGCAGATACCGATCGGAAAAATTGCGTTCAGAGTTTGAGAGGTGTGGGTCGGTTGTTACAGGCGAGAGTTGATCAACCTTTCCTTCCACCTCTTGAGATAGCCGTCAGAATCACTCCTGCAACTGCTTTGTCTGATCTGATATCATGCATTGGACATTTCAAGTTCACCAGCACGAATTCTTGGCTTGGGAAAGAAAAGAAGGAGAGTGAATCGTTCGGCGAGTTCAGCCATTCATCATCCGTCCATCCGTTTGCTTCTTCCCAACTCGAGTGACCACTGCTGCCGCTCTCGTGCACGTGAGGACCGTCTGGATTAGCGTGTTTTGACGGACACAGCAGGGTGCAGGTGTGCTCTCCACGCTGGCCTCGCCTATGTTTGTCCGCCCTCAGTCGCTGAGCTCACTCGTATCTGTCAGTGCCAATCATTCACACGCTGATCCGAACGGACTGAATTAGCCGGTGCACCGTTCGCTGTCATGATAACCCTCATGCCGTGTCCCCTCTCCCGCCCCACGCCAAGGGGGAGGAGATGACCCCTCCGCGAGGGGACACTTGGCTGATTCATGTCTTCCCAGGGTGTTACGTAACCCCCTCTGGCAGGTCGATCACATGGCCCCGCGGCTCACCTGTGCTTGGATTGACCATCTGCCCTCTCTCGTTCCCAATCCCGTCTCCGCACGGTGAAACGCCGAGCCGCCGCTGACAGCCGAAGGAACGGCTTCAGCCTGATTCAGGCATGAGTCTCCGCACGGCGATGGGTGTGAAGAAGAATTGTATAAGAGCCTAAAGGAAGACGTGGGAGCCTGAAGGCAGGAAATAACACCAAGATGCGCGAGCGAGTGACTAATGCCGGACTGACGGTGAATTGCCATGCTCACACTGTACTTATTTCCCATCTTCTTCCTGGTTGAGACAGGGGCATCAGCAAATCATACTCCTCGTGTGTGGGTGAACAGAAGTAAGCTGGGATTGCATCTCCGTTAACACCTCCGCAGATTGAGCGCGAAGCAGGGAGGGAGAAACACAGACATGCAGACAGAGTGACTAGAGAGAGGAGGACAGAGGGGAGCGAAAGAGAGGCAGAGAGTGAAAGAGACAGAAGATATATTTGACCGTGTGGGTGTGTGAAGTATCGAGGCATGCATCACAAATGTAGATTCTTCTTGGAGCAGCTGGACGAGTCAACGCATCAGCAGGACGCTGCCGCCGCCGCTCTCTCAAAGTGTGTTGTTTTGTACTTTCAGTGGGAGCTGTGAGCGAGCAGAGCGACATTTTCAGGAACAAAATGGAAACCGTTGTGATTTTGCTGCCTGAAGGACTTCATTAACTGGGATTACGGAGAAAGACAGAAAGAAAGAGCAGACACTTTGCGGGAAGTGATGCTGGACAGAATGTAAGCAACATTATGACACCTCTCAGCTGTCACTAATCAAGAAGATCAAGACAAGAATTTGAGGTGAGTGTGATGTCGATCATATTTAAAGCAAGTTTGCCGTTCTGGGCGCGTGTGTTGTCTCGGCTTGTTTATAATCAGATGGCATTGTGTATCAGACCTGTTGGAGACATTTTGACTTGTTTCTATAGTTGAAACATTGATTAATTTCAGTAAAGGTCAAGATGCACGTTAGACCAGAGAAACACAAGGAAGGACTCCATTCTTTCTGAATAAGCGTCCTCGCAAGCCAGTTCAAAGGCTGTGCGTGTGCAGGGTCAGGTGTTTTTCTGTGATTTGGGGTATTGCACTCGACTTCTCTAAAGCCCAGTATGCAATGTAGTCAGCCCACGCTGCTTCCCGTTTCCATGGAAACTATTGGCCAGTGCTAAAAGCAGTCCTATTCTGTGCAGAGCGCGACTGTGTGTGCGTGCGTGCGTGCGTGCGTGCGTGTGTGTGCGTGCGTGCGTGCGTGTGTGCGTGCGTGCGTGTGTGTGTGTGTGTGTGTGTGTGTGTGTGTGTGTGTTAGATGAAAAAACATCCAACACAACAGGTTTATTGGATCTTTACAGATTCTGACTGCTGGTTCTGCTGTGATGTGAATCATCAGGATGCTGTACAGTAATTAACCTGCACATTCACCTTCCTGCCTCCCGCCTCTCTGGATCTTTCTCCACATCATCACGCCGCTTGTTTATCTTTCTGTGACTGTCTCACTGTCGTTCTTTCCCTCTCTCTCTCTCGCTCTCTCTCGCTCTCTCTC
>JASSRZ010000633.1:0-12413 GCA_032164315.1 Malacoctenus gilli
GGTGGGGGTGGGGGGAAGGGGGGGGGGGGGCTTCTTAGCCTGCTGCCATCATAACCCTGTCCTTGGATAAGCATCATAAAAGAGATGGATGAGAGGTTAGTGCAGGACCAAAGGTCAGCAGGTCACCACAACAAGAATTTTTCCTTTGGGCACCACAAAACGTCTGACAAATTTCTGACCGGTGAGTTTTGGCTATGAGCTGAATCAGTGGGGGGGGGGGGGGCTGACACCCGATGGCACTGCTAATAAGCAGCTGGAAGGGGGTCTCAGGGACTTCATCCTCTGAGGACCAGGAACTACTCATAACTCTGTCATGGCTTTGCGTTTGAACATGTGGGTCAATGCCAGCATGATCCTTGGTTGTCAGGCTCCCGAACCGCTCCTGAACTTTTACGCCAACTCAAATCCAAAACCTATGCTACATTTAACAAAACCCATCCAGTATTGCACAGGGTTAATAGCTCAGTGGGAGAGTGTTTGTCTGAAACTCAAGAGGGACCTGTTTCAATTCCAGTGTCATCCTTGGTTGCCAGGCTCCCAAGTGGGAGGGGCTACACGTGATGAGCCCCAAGTCGAAGCTAACGGCCGACAGAGGAAGAGCTTTGTAGACTCGCTTATTACGTGTTCCACTCGCTCAGAGGGTGCTGGTTGTTTGGTTGCTAAGGTTCACCAAGCTCGTATCGACACTCTGTGGTACTGCACTGTCAATCAAAACAAGAAACTGGCCTTTTGAAGCAAACAAATCTAGTTTCATCTTTATTAGAGAGAAAACGCAAGCGGGAGGTGAACACTTTGCTGTTTGTCATGGTGACATTATATAAATGAATGCGACTTCTGTCTCAGTGAGAATCAAAGTCTTACGTGCGGTCATCATAAACATGCTGCTGCAGTTAATGGGGAGAGAAAAAAAAAAGCCCTGAATGAGTGAACCGACAAAGACAGCAGCTATTCTACGTCTCCCTCGCTGGTCATTTTAAGGGCGACTTCACAGCTCGGCGCAGAAGTCACTGTCCGATGTCCCGGCGGAGCCTGTTTTCGTCTTAGGTTACAGAACATACGGCGCGAAGCGTCTTGGTGCTCTGACTTTCTCCAAAGCTGTCGCCCTGATGAAATGCAGCTACACCAGCTGAGTCATAAAGATGTCTCTTTGAGGGCATTTATCTGTACAGCTTCATAACAGATCAACCACCTCCAATCGCAACATGACTCACAGCGTTTCTCGCCTGCTCCCACCTTTGTACTCTCCCGCAGCGCGACATGAGTAATTTTTTCCTCCGGCATGGAGCGAAGAGGAGGAGGGCGACGGGCTGGAGGTGCCTCTGAACCCTGCTGGCCTTCATCCGTGTGGGAGGGACATTCCAAACAGATGATAGCGGAGGTTTTATGATCCTATTCCTATCGGTAATGGATTTCACAGACGATCACTGTCTGCTGTTCACCACCGAGCTGTTACACAGAAACCACACAATAACTGGGGGGAGTCTTGGTCCCCCCCCCCCAAACACACACTTTCCACCCCCCTCCTCCCCACGAAGCCGACTTCCTCACCGAATAATATGTAACGGCAGCTGGTCCCGATTTGAAGTAAAAGAGAAGGGACAATGTTTAGTTTTAATGTAAAACAGGCCGTATATCTGCCGTGTTTTAGATGTCCCGCCGTTCCAGCACACCTGAATCAAATGAAGGGGCTTGTCATGGAGCTCTGCAGAGGCCTGATAATGACCCCCCTTTCATCTGATTCAGGTGGGCTGGAGTGGGAATGGGAGTGGGGGGGGCAGCCCCAGAGATGGTTCTGCAGGTGACAAGTTGCTGGCACAGTCGTTCGCTCCTTATGGGTTCTGATGCTCACCTGGACTGAGTTTACCCAACCAATATGGCAGCGACGCACGATGTGCTCCAGCACATCGGGAGGCATCTACGTATTAATGTCTATGCTCACGCACGCACGCACGCACGCACGCACGCACGCATGCACACACAAAAAAGCACGTTCTGAGACAATTACTGCTCAGGTGAGGCGTTCAGGGGTCACAGTCACTTTTGGGTTTGGGTTATAAATTTCATCCAGTGTTGTTTTGTTTAGCTCTAGTCAAAACAAGTCTGACTGGCTTTGACTCTGAGGTGAAGAGCGTTACGAACACAGCGCGCAATCTCCTCGTAATTTCCACGAACTGCTCCGGTGGAAGCCAGCTCCTTTTGAAACACGATTAGGCATCAATCTTTGGCGGTTCGATAAATCTTCGTCCGAAGCAGCGGTGGCGCTTTTTCTTCCTCTCATTGCTTTACAGTCTGGAAAGGTCTGTGAGAATTATCTGCAGCTACAGGAAGGACAAATAAAGGATTAATCAGGACCAGCGTGATCAATCAAATCTGGCTGTCACTTCATACAATGCTGACAAACATTTTGTCTTGTTACAAGCCATGAGGTCAAAACTTCCAGTGAAGCCTGATGTTTATTGCTGTTTTCGTCTGACGACGTTACGCTCTGAGCTTCCTCTGCCCCCCCCCCCCTCAGTCTCACGCTGACAGTTTTCGCGGCATTCTGGGAAAAATCCTGCAGAGTAATCAGAGGAAATTCAATCACTGCTTGAAACTGATGAAGTTTGAAAGCCCTGTGTCTTTTTTTTTTTTTCTTTCTTAACTGGCAGTTTGACCGCTTTTCGCCAAAGCTAATCACATTTTCTGCTGAACTTTTTGTTGCCTCGCTGCTGCCGGGTAAAAGAGTCGAATCATTGTGTGAGCTCATGCAGCTTTCGGGATGATTCATGAATGGAAGGTTTTGATGTCCGATGAAGTTTGTAATTTGGGCCCCGGCCCCGGCAACTCTGTCAGCCGACTGGTGATTAAGTGACTGTTTCTTTGGTTTGGCTGTTTCAGGTTTGCCCTCGAATGTATTGAAATGGCACCGCCACTCAACACTACATTAAACAGTAAAGGGAGGGGACTGAGCTTCTTGCCACATTGAGAATCTCACCAGTGCAGGGGCACATCGGCGTCAGTGACGCCCTTTAACCCCATGTCTCCCAAACCAGTGTGGTGCTGAAAAAGTGAGACGATACATTCAAAGGGATTTAACATAATAAACTTTGTCACGTTCATCTTCTTAAATCCACATTGCAACACCGTCCAGGTCCACCCACGCATGAGCTCAAGCCTTGAATTATCTGTCATTCTGCAGTTTACTCATGTAATCCAGTTGTTACAATAGTCTGAAGGTTGCTGCTGTAAGGCGAGAGCCCGAGGCCCTCCTATTGTCCTGCCAGGATTTGTCGACTCTCACCCCATAGATCTTTGTTCAGCTCAGCTCAAACTCTCCCTGCAGGCAGGGGTTTGGGTTCACAGGGCTTACTCCGCTCTCCGTATAGATTCGGACTACATATTTTAGAAATCTCACGTCCAAATTTTCCTCCACGTGGGCAGAATCTGGTTTCAAGGCAGGAGACACCAGAGACTCCTAACAGTCGAGGCAATTTCCTTGTCCACAAGAAAGTCAGCTTTCAGCGTGCAGCTTTCCAGTTGTTTTTTTTTTAATCATTGAGAAAAAAACCCCCATAACTTCTGACTGTTTTTGTGCAGACAGCCCAATGTTCATGTAACAACGTAACGCAGCTCTTGGTGGTTAGGTAACTTGGATGGAGCCGTACTTCTTACTCAACAGCCTGTGGTTTCGTCGTCCTGTGTAGCTGCTATTTGTAGGTAGCGTGATCCAAAGCCGCTGCCTGCACCTTCGGCTACCTCGCAGTCAGGAGAAGCCAGAGACATGAAAAAGTCATCAGGAGACTGGAAGCTGCATGCTTACGTCGCGGCCATGTTCAGTCTGTCCTTTGTCCACCCTCAGTTAAATATCAGGCTCGTTACTCTCACAATAAATACATTTGTTCCATGAGAGGGTGATTCTTCACTGAAACCTCACACAACCTCGAAACTGTGGGTTCGACTTATATTCTGCAATGTCCAAGCGGCCTGGTTTGTGACATATCACGCAGGCGTGCTGATCCACTGCACAATCTGGACTTTTGGGACATCGTACGTGATCTGGGAGTTCATAATGTTGCCAAAACTGTTGGCCTAAACATGGGAGTGTGTTGGAATTGTCCTGCTTTGGCAGTCGTGATGCAGGGCTTCAGTTTTTTGCGGCGACAGCCTGGACGCTCCACAGACCGAGCCTCCTCCTGGGCTCCACTGAATGCAAAGCACCCCCCCCCCCCCGCATCAACGCATCCATATTTACAGTACCTATCTATGAAAACGCACCAGCCCCCATGTGTTCTCCATTAGCGAGCACTAGTTGTAGTATCTGAATGATGTGACTGGAAACGCAGCCAGGTCTCAGCAGATGGCTTGGGTTTTGTTTTCCCCCTCCGTCCCACGAGGGTTTACTACGCGCAACATGTTTGGATTAGATCAGAGAGTGGAAGTGTACAGCGCTCCCCTCCCGTCCCTGACTTCACTCAGACCTCAACACAGTCAGATCATAATCAGCACTAGACTGCGGAAGGAGGTCGACGACGGGCTATCGCGTGATACAGAGTTAGCTTCGGGCTAATCCCGGGGACGCCTCTGAGGTTACCCACCTCTCGAATAACTTTCCACGAAAGCACCTGCAGGAAGCGCCCACGGGTGAGTGATTTCATTTTTCCTGACAGACATTTTTCCTGCCTGATTAAAAACTTATCATGATTAACTGTCCTTCCTCTCCCATAACACTTTATCCTTCTTCCTACGAACACGCCATGCCCTCGAAAGGACGGAGCGAATGATGAGCTGCCGTCGAAACTGTCAACTTGCAGCCTCTTGAGAAGATGCAGGGCCTCTTCTTCGAATTCCTGCAGTCATCTAAAGAGCATCCGAAGAAACCCACTTCAAACACGGTGATCAGGTGGCGTGAGATGATTCGTCACAGTGTGTGGAGAAGTCAGAGTAAATGATAAGGAGCATCTTATTTCAGTTTAAACTGAGAGAACCTTCATGTCATTGTTCGTGTTGTCATGCTAAAAATCCGGGCTTTGGTTCACTTACAAATGAATCGTTTTCGTTTTGTTTGCTGTGTCAACTCTCTGGGCCCAGATCGCTCCTCAAAATGCATTATTGCAATAAGAATGCAAAAACTATTCTCTGAAAAGCATTTACTACAAATGTTTGGACTTGTGGTCTTTTAAGAGCTTTCAGTCATTACGAGGAAAGCTTTTAATCCAATTGTGAATTATCTTCCAAGAAAAAAGTCCTTTTAGCACCACTTATTGAAGTAAACATCAAAAAACACTGACGATGACTAACGCTGGTCCCTCGGGACTGAACATGAGTTTATGGACGGTAAATTGAGAAAAGATTGAAGGTCTCAGTACTTGAGTGAGGACAGGTTTATAATTAATCATCCGATGCTTTCCTCGTATCCCCAAATGCACAGCGAAGTGGTTTGTTTGCGAGTCACCACAGAGAGAGTTCGCTCTCGACAGGGTTTAGGTCGACCACTGAGTCACTGGGTGGACGTCGGCCAGACATCGTCCCACTGTGACATTCGCGGCCACAGTTTCTCCACAGACCTCGCTCGTTGGGAGGAACAGTGCTGCCTCCAAGCGACTACCGAGTGACTGGGGAAAGTCCAGTCCGTCTGTGGGCCGGAGAGAGAGCCACACACACAAAATCAGTCCCACGCACACCCCCACACGTTTCAGATCTCATCTCTTGTCCAGCCCTCCAGCTCGGTTGGCCATCCACGCTGCCCTCAAAACCTCAGAGGATCGCTAAAGTCTCGTCTGGGACTTGAAACGAGCCCTGAAATAATAAAACAGGGAAACCACAATAGGGAAAGTTCGAAAGAAAAAAGGCTGTCGGAAATCCATCAATCCTTGAGATCTTGTCAGAGGGCTTTTGCACTACTTTCTTTATGTTTGGGAGGAGAACAACAGAGACTCAGAGGAATTTGAAGCGAGTGATGAGGTAAAAGTAGCCTCAGTGTTCAAATCAAGACCCTTATTGCAGATTATGTACCATAAAACCTGTATGGGTACAAACAACGGCCTTCTTGCTGAGCGTGTTTTTGAATCATTTGCATCATTGATTTAGACGAGCCTGGACTGAGGTTAACGCTCACCCGAGAGCAGTGAGTCCCGATCGTTTCTTCCTGGTGTTCAGCTCTGAGTTGAGCCAGAATCATCATAAACATCACTTTTTTTTCACCATTGGAAATCTCGTCCTGAGCGCACCAGGAGTGCAGCTTCGACTCGAGCTCCTGCCGCTGTCCAGACTCGGGAGTCTCAAGCACTCTGTGCGGCACCCGTTCATCAGACGCGTAAAAGTGTTTGGCCGCTTGTTGATCTGCGGTTTTCGTTGGAGGGCCCAGTGTTTTTGGAGCGCGCGGAGTCAGACTGGATTCTCCTCAGCAGAAACAGCGAGACACATTTTAACACCAGGTAACTCCGACGCTCGGCTAATAAAATCCGGCGCTGCGGAGCCCCAACGCGGCTAAATCAAACCGAATTATTTCCACAGACAGCTTGAGGGGGATGAATTGCGCTTTTCTAATAATCCAAGTGAGGCTTAAGCCGATTTTGTTTTATGGTTGAAATAAAGCGGCGGAGAGAGTCCTTAAATTCTTCCAAGCTGGAAGACTTTGCGGCAGACGGCGGTGGACGCTCCGAGGATGAAGGAAAGAAGATGATACAAACACGGAGGGAGGGGGGAGAGCGCTCGGAAAAACAAACATGGCGGACAGGTAATGACGGAAAGGCGCGAGGGGACTCCATCACTCCACGTCCATTCAGTCCGACGCTCCGCCAGAAAACAGCCCATCAGGCCAGCAGAGACACCTACACAGACGCCTTTTTGACTTTTGAAGGCTCGGGCAATCAAAAGTGACGCCCGCTTTCTGTTAAACCTTTTGAAAACGGACTTTCGGCGCCTCTGAGCATTGGCTGCTGCCGAGTACCTGCAGAAAATGGGACCCCTGTCCGTGCAGGCAGCCTCTGTCTGCTCCAATTAGAAACGTTCAAACCATAGCCGGAAATTTTTCCACTGTTTGCTCTTCATCCGCTCACTTTTTCCAGCCGCCGTGAAACTTTAAGTTCCAGCGTTTGTGAGCACAGAGTTCTTTCTCACTGCTTCTTATTTAAATACGGCTTAGAAAAATATCACCAAAAAAAAAAAGAAAGAAAAAAAGTGAGCTGGTGCTAAACAAGCCGGCAGCTTTAGTTTTTGTTGGCTTTCTCAACACAGTCTGATGTTTTTATTGCAGTAATGAAGCTGTATGGATTCCTACAAGGCACAGCTGCTGTTTTATTTCTTCAATTCCAATCTAGCCATTCACAGATACCTCGGAATCACCATCTCTTTCAATATGAATGATGAATCACTGGAAACTGTTGGGATGCGCTCTTGTGTCATTTTCCACAGTCATTCCAGTAAACTATTTGTTTTAGTTTGGTTGTTGTTTTTTTTTTTCTCTTTCTAATACTTTTGGGAGAGCCAGACATTGCTGAGAAGTTTCCTTTGGCATCACTTGAGCAACATGATGTCAAAGCAGGCTGGGATGCCTCTATCGTTCTCTGGTTTGGTTTCAGCAAAGCATGGCACTGAAAAAATGTTCTTTAGCCACCTTTCTTCAATGGAAACACACCAGGGAGCTTTGGTTCAGTTGCACAGTAGGCAAATTTCAGTCTGGTTGAATCGGCACGATTGCTATCAGGGGGGAAAATTGCAGAGGATCGTCGGATATTTGTTGCATTAATGATAGTTTTTTTCCACTTTTTTTTCTGTCAAGAGTATGAAAAAGAAATGTTCCTACTTTGGCAGTTTATCCAGCAAAGTAGAAACAGAAGCTAAATTATAGTTTTGTTCCATGTCCCGAGCAGTCTGACATGTTCAGTCAGTGATTGAATACTGTACTCGGACGTCTGCGATCACACGAAAGAGGAGCGACAGTGAACTTTTTGCCTGCGGGCGAAAAACGTGCAAACACAGTCCTGTTTCATGAGAACAGTCGTGTGCATTTGAGGTTTTTGTCTGATTGAAAATTAAAAGGCTCCCCTCCTCGGCATGATGCAGTAAACTATAGGGGTGCAGTACCCGCACTCAGGGAGTCACTGCCAGGAGCCAGACTTATGCTCGGAGGTTTTTTTTAGGGGGGGGGGGGTGGAAACCATAATGCTCCTGCTATTCTCAAACCCAAATGAGCCGCAGCAACATTGGACGGAGGGTGGAAGATCGCATTCTTCCGAAGCGGCTCCAAATTATTGGCTGCACGTGAAAGCAAAAAGACACAAGCAAAGATATTTTCCTAATCGCTCCAAAACCTCCGTTGGACAGATGAAGCAGGCGGGGGACGCTGTCGGAATTGAACTGGAGCTCCAGCACGCCTGAAGAAGAAGAAGGATAATAAGGCCGATTGTTCTCAATGATAATTTGAGATTTAACCTTGTGTTCTGTGTTCTTTTAGTGACTCTGACAGCACCTGTGTAAACGCTCGTATTATGTAATCACAGTTCTATTTATTCCGTCGGCATCAAGAAGCAGCTGGTTAGACAGAAAGGGGGCTGAGATCCTCTGTCGTTACAGCTGGTTGAGTGGGCCGGACGGTGGTCTAGTGGGTGGCACTGCTGCCCCATAGAGGAGGGGGGTCCTGGGCTCTTGCCTGGGGTGGGGCCTTTCGGCGCTGAGATGCATGTTTCTCCTCACGTGTGCGAGTTTCCTTCGGCTTCCAACCACAATCCAAAGAAAACGCAAGAAAATGCTGTGTGGCCTCCTTTCAAACAGCTAATGTTAGGGTTGTTACTGAAATGGACTAATGTGGCCTCAGAAACTAACTAACACACCGAGAAGACCACCATCCATCCAACCAGCAGATCCTAGCTGACTGTTGTCAAACTGCAGGGACAGAGAGTGTTACACTGAGACATGGACAGAGAATTCAAAGTCAGCAGTCAGACAAACAAGCATGTCCTCAGATGGTGGGCAGAAAGCCGGAGAATCGTGAGAAAAAACCCGAAACAAGCGAAGGAACCAAAAAGCTCGGTGTCCGGAATCGAACCGGCCACAGGGCTGCAGAAATTCTCCTCATAACTGATTCACGTTTTTCATGAGAAAAAACTGTCTCGTTCCAAACCGGCTTTCTTTCCACCCCGTTCTTTTTCGGAGACGGCTGCTTTATTAGCCCCGATCGTTTAAACAACGGAAAAAAATCGGTCACAAATACAATCGCAGACTGTTACCGGAGCGGTTAACAATGAGGGAAGTTGGCTCCCGGACAAAGGATTCCCTGTTGTTTTGGCTCCCACACAGAGGCTGAGAAGCATGACCAATTTTCTCTCTCCGAGCACCGTCTGCCCATTAACCACAACCACAAAAGTGCCACTCAGCAACATGTGAACCTCAGGGCAGTTGTAACTCGTACTCTGGGTTTAATGGTTATGGTGGCCACAGAGGTTACTTAACCCAACAATGAGCGCCACTGGCTGCGTTGGTGGTCTGTGCCTAACTCTTTTCCGAGACCTTTGGACTCGGGCATTGTTGCGCCGCTCGGGGTCGCCGGCGCCGGTCCATCAGGACCGACACTGTAACAGCGGGCTGAGAGGCAAACAAAACAGAACTTGTTGGGAAGAGGTCGGCCGACATCCGATCCTTCTGTTTGACTGACCAGCACGACAAACGTGCAATTATAGGTTTTGCAAAAATGTCAGAAGCTTCTCTGCGCTTTCAATGCACGGCAAGCATAAAGAGGGTTGCGCTCTCTGGCAGTCGCCTCTCTCTGGACCAACCGGGCAAAAAAATCAAAGACCTATTCTTGTTTTCGCGATTATAAGGGATCAGCGTGGAGGCTTGTTGCGCTCGTGGTTTACGTGCTCCAGCGACCCAGGATGACCAAGTGTTTCATCTTGTGCAGTGGCAGCGGGAATCATGTTCGAGCATCAGATGCTGATTAACGTATCCGTCCGCGAATGACATCATGTGTACATTCAGTGTGGTTAGCGGTCCACTCCCTGGCTCTCAGTCAGCTCCACCGTCGGGGAATGCTTCTCATTATCCCCCTCCCCGTAAATAGCACGTCCTGACTCACTCTTTAATTTCACATTAGGAAGGAGCTTGTAACACCGAAAATAGCATAGACTGCTCCGCTTGTTCTCGAGTGAAGGGCGAGCGTGGTCGGCGTCCTCACCTCGTGTTGCGAGGAAGGTCCCGCCTCCGCCTCTGATTGGCGCTGGACATGTCGCCCCGTCTTCAGGACTGATCTTAGCATCTGTGCTGAGGTCAGAGTTAACTTGTTGCAACCTCACTGATAACAGTCACTGTTTGAACAGCTATTAAATACCGAGTACCGGGTATTTTCCCCTAATCTTCATGCTTTTAAGGTCTGAAGAACAAAAGCTCGAATTGTTGCTTTTGATCATCGACTGTTACACTCATACATCACCTCCATTTTGATGGTGGCATTCTTCCATTGTTTTACTTTATTCGGGAAAAACAGTCCGATATTTCTGCTTCCAACCTCTAGAGCGGCACTGAAAAAACACATCTCTGCATCACACTGCACATAAACCCCCCACAAATGCAACTTTAGGAAATACACACTGCATAATACGTACATGCATACACTGTTCGAGCCATCTCGACAAGCCATATGATCAGTCCCATTTACTCAGTCACTCACACACACCAATGGCAGCAGCTGACACATGAGGTGTGTGCAGACCAGACATTATAAAGGACGCACTCCTCTTTCAAATATAAAGAGCCTAATGAAGTGTGTAAGGAATTGGTTTTGATATTGACATTAAAAAAACAAGCAGCTACAAGTGACTCTTAGATAAACACAAACACTGACTGGGTTCGGAGACAATGCAATTGCCAAAGTCGATTTTATTAAATTGTATTTTTGCTATTTGTCACCTTGTAAGTTTACATAAAAAACACAAAAATTTATGAGCTGAAAGTGAATTAATTCCAGTAGCAGATGATAAATGTGAGCCGCCACCGCTGGTGTTTGTAAAGGACCATTATATTTATTCACTGAGACACTTTTCACCTGCAACCTCAACTTCAGGCTGGGAGCGCTCGTGGGTAGATAATGTTTCATAACACACGGGGGTGTTTTTCGTTGGGAGAAAATAATGCGACTTATGGTGGAACATGATTAATACAACCTGTCAGTGACCCTCTTGTTACGACATCTCTTCATTAAAATTCTTGAGCAAACAGATTAATTTCCCTCCCGATGATTTACAACATTTGCCATACGAAGAGAGGCAAGTGGATTTTTCAAGAACCACCGTTTCATTGGTCCCGGTTCTGCGTTGGCTGTGTGAGTTTCCGCGCATCGCCCCGTAAAGTCTGGTTTTCCACTGGTCCACTGATCCAAACAATGCTTTTGGTTCCAGGAACTCCTATTTTTTTTATGGCTGGAAATTGTTGAGAAAGCGTGAGCGTGAGCACAGTGGCTAATTCCTGCGTTGTCTGGTGCTAACTCTGACCGCCTTCATTTCCTCATCCAGCGAGCGATTATGGAAACACTTTCCCTGGTGTGTCCGAATGTAAACAACACTGCGCTGCAGACGGCGCGCTGACTCCAAACTGCAGAAGTTGTGCTACACTGTGGACGTACACAACGTTTGAAAGTGTGTGTGTTAGATTTTGCTTTGTGTAATCAATCATCTTGAACGCCTACGCTTGGTGGGCAAAAACAAACAAATAACATGAGGACCGTTTCTTTTTTCTTTTCCTGTCTGAAGGTGCTGAAACGTTCCTCAGAGTTGTGTAACCAAAGCTGCAGCGAAAACTGAACGCGCCTTTGTTGGCCCAGCACTGTTGTCCTTTCAAATGAACCACAAAACCACACTTTCCATGGTGCCGATCTCCCAGACAGCCAGTTGTGCCACCGGCGGCCCCCCCACCCCCCCCCCCAACTACCTGCCGGGGAAGGATCTGAGGGCCGTGTGGGCTCGGTGACTCATAGTGTCCACAGCTTCAGATGCCTTCCACACACGTTCACCGCTGGCGCAGTAAATCATTAGGGGCATGCTTCATAGTCGTCCCGCAGTTCGTGTACGGGCAGCGATTCATCAACTATAGCGTTGCGCTTTTAAATAAATTATTAGCGAGCACCGACACGCTCCGTTGTTTTGGAAGGGACCGCAAAGCAAGGCTCTCCACGGCGCGGACATTCCTAGACAAAACATCACTGATGCCCTGAACCGAAAGGACTCCTGGTTTTATAAAGTCAGGTTGCAGTTGTCGACTTGTTCACAGGATGCCAATGTCTGGCTTGTGAGGACGAAGCAGCCCCCCCTTCAAAGGAACCACCAGTTCAGACGTAGTGTAACCGGCATCAGACCTAGGGTAATCTGTCCAGCCACATGGGACACACAGGTGTGGGAACGCTGTGTATCCAAGAAAATCTCAAATGCTGTGGGTCAATGAAGAGA
>JASSRZ010000634.1:0-11151 GCA_032164315.1 Malacoctenus gilli
TGTGTGTGTGTGTGTGTGTGTGTGTGTGTGTGTGTGTGTGTGTGTGTGTGTGTGTGTGTGTGTGTGAGTGTGTGCGTGCTCTGACGACTCATCAAGCGTACAAGCGTAAAATCTCACACACACATACGGACTCCATACAGCGAACAGTGACAGCTGGTGCATTTTGTTCGTGCACAAATAAAACGCTGCGAAAAATTCCTTTTTACACCGCTGTCCCGGTTTTTGTCGGTATGTCGGAAATAATGACGTAGTCGTTGAACGGTTACTACTCACCATTTTACCCAGAGGAGCAAAGTGTCACTGATTGGAAACGGATTATCAGGACACTCGTCAGGAATTCATTGTGCTGACCGTAAGACTCATTTATTAACATAGCACATAAACATGGTGTAATGTAACGGCTTGTTATTTTCACCGGGTTCCTATGCGGTGTTTACATCTTCCATTGTATCACCTCGAAGTCCCTCCCCGCACCGCGGTGAGCTAAACATGGTTCCGTGCGTTCTTTGTTCCTACTTCGTTGAAAAAATGTAATAAAAAACATGGTGACTTAATTCTGTTTCTTCAAAAAAATGTACAGCGGTGAAAAAACACGGTGTCAATTCTTTTTGTTTTTGGGAGGCTGCGAGAAGTACAATTACCCGAGTATCGCGATGAGATTGGCCATAAAGTCTTTATCATCCCCAGGATTTATTACCACAGCTTTATTACTGAGAACTTAGGCTATTACACTTTAAGTTTTACACGACTTGCAAGTGGCTGCTTACTAAATCATTAATTAGAAAGAGTTGTAAAGTTAAAATTTAAAGGACGTTTCTAAGTTACTAAACCTCAAGAAGCGTTTTTTAGGCAGAGCTTCGCTCGGTCCAATTGAAGCGCAAAACAGAGGCGTATCCAGCAGAGGGCGCTCCTTCAATACATTTTGCCAAAACTTCCAAACTCAGAAGAAAGAGTTGGAAAAACGGAAAGCAGGTTGTTTTTTCTACAGTAAATAGCAATATGCAGTAACTGAAAGTATTCCAAGGGTTTTGATAGAAATTTTTTAAAGAAGGGATTAAAGCAGGTCTCCACTCTGCTCTGCTCAGTTTCAGGACACATGCTGAGATTATTATCAGAAGTTTAAGATTTACTTTGAGGGACATCCCACCCAGCGAGACGTCTATAGATGACCTTTATTATACCAAATACATTCAAGTTTGGCTGTGGTGGAATTACCCAGGCAGTGATTTTGGACAGGGTCACTTTCATCCCAGCCCATTGGGCCTCTGTGAAGGCCGCGCGGAGATCAGCGTGTGAAGATTAGGGCACATCCCCTGAGCAAACACACAGATAAATGAGCACAGGGGGCCGCTGAGCCACAAACCCACCAGCACTGTGTGTCCCCAGCTGTGTTGACCTATCTCCGCCAGTCTGGTCGCCCTGATCCCCCCCTCCTCCCAGAACACCCACCTCCCCAACTAATCTGCGGGTCACAGTAACACAAAAGTCTTGGTCCATTGATTTAAATGGGAATGGACGGAAAATTGGAAACACATCAACATTCTTAACAAAACATCCAATTTTAGTGAAGGCTGGATTTGTTGAAAAATGTCTTGTTTGTGGTGGGTGTTTTAAAGATGACATCATTAAAAAAAGATCAGAAATTTAATTGTATTTCAAGCAATAAAATTGCAGAAAGCAAAGAGAAAAAACCTACTGAAAGACAAGAATTGTTTCGTGTCCAAACACAGGGGAAGCCCACTGGATGGTTTCACTGGCTCATTGTGTTTGGAGCCGCGTTTGCTTACTTTCAAACTGCTTCGCCATCACTCATTAGTGCAGTGCTCCATTCACTGCACAGGTCCAATAACCCAACCGTCATTCGCCGCCGTCGCCGCCGACGTCCCCCCTGTCAAACCCAACGGCTGCCCGCTGCACCAGCTGGCTGCGCCTCCAGTCACCTTGGCAACGACACCAGGAAGTTGCCCGGCTCCTCTGGCACCGCTGAAAGGCCGCCACTTCCTGATTGAGTCTGGCCTTTCTTTCTGCCTGTGTAGTCGTTTTCCCATTTGGCAGTGTTCGCCACGATTTAGCGCCAAAGCGCCTGAAAGGGAGAAAGGGTGAACACACTCTCCTTTGCATTAAGGGAAACCTCAGGTTCAAATGGGAGAAACAAAAGCAGTATTTATCCACAGTGGTGGCCTTTTGTTCAGGGGGTTTGCTCATTTTGAGGAGGGGGAACGTCTCATAGACTTATTGCAGTTGGTTAAAGTGAGTCTGAGGGCAACATGTACAAAAGCGTTGAAGGAAAGTTTCACTGTCTCACGGAAGCAAGAATCACACATTTTCTACACCGTCATTCGACATTTCTCTGTGACTCCAAAGAGAAATGCTCGTTTGCTTGGAGGACTGAACCACTTGGTGGAAGAGTTAATGAAGGACATCCCAATGTTTTCCTTAAGGCACGTAAAAGAAAAGCCAGAGATGCCGAACGGGTCAAAGGTCGTCCTCACACCTCAGCAGGCCTGATTAAACTCGCTGACAAAAAGGAAGCAGGTTTACTCATAAAAAACTCAGAATATACAAAATACAGCATGTGCTGTGAGAGAAAGTGGTGTCTCAACAACTGAGGAAAAAACAGACAAACTAGCTGATGTTATGACCACAAGATGTCAGGAAACATCATTATTATCATTGGAAGCTTTTCCCCCTCCCAGACTAGACGCAAACAGCACCTGTTAAAAAGCCAATAAAGGTTAAGTCAACAGAAATCCAAGAGAGCTTGTTTTGAAAACCTGCAGTGTTAGTGCATAAACTCTCCTCTACCCGGGGGGGGGGGGGTTCAACAGCTGACAGGCTGAAACACCCCTCCTAATTCTGAAAACACCCACCGGACTGATGTGTGATGGATGTGGATGGAGGCAGCAGCTGAGGTGGTGTCACAATAGGCCTGCGCTTTTGGAGGGAAATCCAACCTCTGCTGTGTGACTGGTTCAGGGATTTGGAGGGAAAATTCACCTTTGTCTGCTTTCAGAAAGAAAATCTATCCTAAAGGAGGAAAAGATCAGTTGTTGGATGAATAAACGAGTTCAGTCAGGAAAAAGAAATAACTGTTTACTGACCATTCAGGAGGGCATTCTGCAAAATGCAAGCTGAGCTTTGTGAAAATAACAATTAACTTCGTTTTAGTTGAATCTCGTTGCATTGTTGGACTAAACGCATTTGTCATGGTAACACTTGTAGTGCAACTCACTATTAACGACTGATCAGTGTGTTTTTTCCATTTAGAACCTTCACAGGGAAGAAGACCACCAGCCGGGGCTCAGAAAAGTTACTTTACCTCCCTGTGTGTTGGATTGTTGGATGCCCCCTCCCCCAGTTCCTGACTGCCCTCCTTGAGCTGCGTCCCCTCAGGTCGAGGCTCTCCAGGGTCACCTCACTCCTCCCTGTCCACTCCCACTCCCACTCCCTCGCCCCCTCCCCCTCTCCAAAAAACACAGCCCGATGCAATCCGAAGGAGCGAAAGCAGACATAATGAGCTGTGTATGTGTGTGTGTGCGTGTGTGTGTGCATGTGTGTGTCGGTGCTGGCCAGACAGGTTTGTTTTGGGGGTTGTGTGCGTGTGTGTAAGCTCGCGGAGTCCTTCAGGGCACATTAGTAAAGGGCGTTTGTTACATGTGACTGACAGGCCTTCACACAGACTTTTCAGGGCTGTCAGAATTGAGAGGAGTCACACAAATGTCGCAAAGAAACCTGCTTTTATTTCACCCTTTTCAGCAATGAACAATTTTCAGTTTAATATTGCCTGAATTCCTTGTTTGGCCCTGATGAGATGTGCTGAAATTGCTTTTGGCCCATGAACTAAAAGGCATGTGACACCTCAGCAGTGAAGTTTGAATCCATCAACGACATTTCAAATCAGTGGGAGTCATCAGTTGTTTTTATCTGTCATCATCATGATGTTCTTGCCTGATAAAGGCTTTCATAGTCATATTTGCACAGCTGTCATTTAAAAAGAATAAACTATTTGCAGCAGGTCTTTGGAGAAAAAAGTGCAGCCATTAGTTGATTCTCATTTGGCATCTATTCAAACTTTTGCGTGTCTCTCAAGCAAATACTCGTCTCTTTATTCTCCCCGCAACAATCCAGCTATTTGTTGTCATGTAAAGTTGCTGAAAAGCAGCTTGTCTTGATCCTAGAAGTGTGCAGTCGGCAGATCCCAAATTGGACGGTAATCAGATCAGTGCGAGGGGTCTGACAAATGACCAATGACAGGCCCTGGACCCCGGAGGATGGGAGGAGTCGCCGGGGGTCAAGGCTGGCGGGTCAGAGGTCAGCTTTTCAGAGCCGTTCAGTCGAAGGGCCATTAAATCCCATCTTTGTGAGATTTCTCAGCGAGGCGCGGAGGTTCCATTGGATGCACCCCGGTCTGCGCTGGGCATGTCCGGTGTCGGCTGAACGGGTCTGCGAGGGAGCCATTGGGCCAAAAGCTGACCGCGGATGATGCAACCAAGTGCTAAGTATCCGTCAATCACCTGAATCCGAAAAGGGCCTTAAAAGCTTCCAGCATGAAAACAGCCAGACTGATTTCATGGAAATACGTTGCAGCAGCAGCAGCTCTTCAAATTAAGTCAACAGACAAAGTAGCTAAAAAAAAAAAAATCTTGACTATTCCTTTATCATTTTCAAGAAAAGTGTCTGGCTGGGAGCTCTTTATCATTTATGTGAATGAAAATAAAAACACAAAAACTGTTCTGATCCCATTTCAAGTTTCCACAGTGTGTGTTATCTCATGTGTAAACTATGTCGTCTCTGGGGCGTCTTGTTGCTCGCTTTGTTTTCCTACGCCTGCCGTCCAAATTTCCATCACAAACATCTCACCCCGAGTGACCCGCTGCTTTCTGTCTATGAAGAGGCCCTGATTAGCCCGCATACATGTGCAGATCGGCCCAAAATCCTTGAGTTGGGCCGGAGCATAAGACAAGTAAGTTTCAGTGTGTGTGTGTGTGTGTGTGTGTGTGTGTGCTCATGCATATGGGTCTGGCAATTCAAAACTATACTCCATGCTCTAATTATTCAGCAAGTCTCTTTCTCTCGGCGCTGATTTGTCCTCCGCTTCTCGTCGGCGCTGCACAGCTCAGCAGCGCAGAGAGAAACCTCCTCTATTGAAGAGTCACTCAGTCAGAGGACAGACTCTGTTTTGTCTCCCGTCATCCCCCATCCACCCCCCCCCTCCCTCTTCTATCAGTCTCCACCGTTCATCAGTCTTGGGTCAGATGGAGAAAAATAAAGCCAAATAACCACTTGGAGCTGCCAGATAAATATTTATCACTTCGGCAAAGCTTTGCTCAATCCCTAATATCCTGTCATCAGAGGAAAAACAACACTTTTCCAATAACACTGCTACTCTGTCTTTTTTTTCTGTCTAAAAAGCAGGATTCTAATGATGTCCACTTCTTCAACAGCAAATTTTGAGGATTTTTCAACAAAAAAATGTGACGATTGTTAAAAAAATAAGTCCGTATCTCCTCTCACATTCAGCCCACCTGTTGTATACATTCAAATACACCTGTTCACCTCCAGTATACCCCGAGGGATCAGTGATACGATAGCCCTGAAGTAAGAGGTGTGCGATAGAGACTGGGTGGTGGTGGGGTTGAGTGGAGCCAGCCAGACACAAGATTTTTTTAGCGATCCCCTCGAGGGCCTTCCCGCAACAAAGCCTACTTCGTTTGCAAAAAAAACTGAATGCCTTTCTCCCCCTTTTCTCTCCAGGTACGTTCACTGATGAGCCTTGAAGTGCAGGTGCCGGGGGGGACAACGGCGAGGGCAGACCGCGGGCAACGGTGCCTGATTAAAATCAGATCAAAAGGAGACTCGGGGGAGACGCCGCAGGTCACGGCGAGGTCTGAAAGGATCTGACGAGAGACGGTGGGGGATAAAAGATGCTCTGGATGTAGATTCTGTGAACAATTATGGTCCCACTGGGTCTCTTTTCAGAGATTTTAATGGTCGTCCAGGGGCTGAAATATGAAGACTCTCCTTTGACCGCCGAGGCTAAAGTTTGATCCCTAAATCACTGGATTATTCTTGTGAGAGCGCCGTCTCGTGATACTTTAATCTTGTTACTTTCACCATGTTTGAGGTTTAAATTTTATCCAGGTAAGTAATCGGTGCAAAATGTCCGTAAGACGTGGTTCATGCGGAGGATTTGAGGGGAAAAACCCTCATTTTCAGTGATAATCAACACAGAGCTCAGCAGCGTCTTCAGTTTCAAACTTCACAGGTTCCACTTTGGAGCCCATGACACACAGTTAACTTTATCACTGGAAACTGAACACGCCGAGGCGACGCCGAGGGTAATTTAGACCATCGACGAGATTAAGGTTCTCCACGGAAACAGCTGAGATCCTGCACCTCCTAAGCTGGTTATTATTTCTATGATTTGATGTGAAAAGTGATACGCAGAAGTGTAATCGTATCAGTCTCATTATTCTGCTGAGTGAGCGGGAGGGCGGAGGGTCCGAGGGTGAACAGGGGGCTTCTCCATGCGTGGAGAGATGGCCGAGGGGGTCAGAGTATTGGCATGTGTCTATTGTCTAAGCAGACCATTGTATAGAGGAAGGGGGGGGGGGTTAAAGTTTAAAGTCTATATGTGTGTCTGTGCGTGCGTGCGTGCGTGCGTGCGTGCGTGCGTGCGTGCGTGCGTGCGTGCGTGCGTGCGTGCGTGCGTGCGTGTCTGTGTGTGTGTGTTTGTGTAGGCACTCTAATTATATTCTGCATAGCCAAGGATGACCTGAGCTGACCAAACTCAATTCAGAGGAGGATGCAGTGGCGCGGAGGAGGAGGAGGAAGAGGAGGAGGAGGAGGAGGTGTTTGAGTGCATTCAGGCAGAAAAATGAAAAACACTGAGCATTCACTCTTTTTGTTTAGACATTTGTAGCATTTTAGTGTGTAAAGTATCACTTTGGTGATCCTACAAAGGAATGTAAACTCAAAATTGTTTGATAATGAGAGACGCAAATGTGAAAAAGCTTCACATTCATTACATTATCTTGAGACATAATCAAAGAGGCTCTGTTCATTAGTTAAATCTAAGATGTAGAAATGCAAAGTTATTTTTCATACAAAACAACTGTTTAAGAATTTAGTGAAGGTGTGAGACGTGTGTTGTCTTGTAACTTAGCCAAGATTTTGAAGTTGAGTTTGTCTTACTTAGATTCGAACTCACCAAACGTACCAAATTACAAAGATACATCCATGGTTATAAGTATCGAAAAAGTGACTTTTCTTGGTGTTTTTTCTGAAATTGACACCAAACACATTGGAATTTCCACAGGATATAAACTGTTATTTTGGAGAAGGATCCTCTCACATCATCGATTTATTGACGTGTTGTTGCTTTTTGGCGCAAATTGACTGAATGACTTTAACAAGCTCGGCTGTTTTCATTGTTTGTGAGGAGCAACTGTTTCTTTTTGAGAACACATGAGATGAATGAGTCTTTAGGAACACGACTGGACATGTTGGGACATGCAGACCCCTCGGACAGACAAGTGTCCGTCCACCACAGCCCAGGGGGTGGATGGGGGTCATTGTTGGTGTTTTTTTTGGGGAGGGTCATTTACTCTCTGCTGAACAGCATGTCTAGTTTTTTGCTTGTTTGTTATCGAAACTTTTGATGCACCGACTTCAGTATTGATTCTTCTCCATCTCTCTCGTGAACTGCTATTCAGATGTCTCAAACTTGTCCCTGAAGAATCAGTCGTCCTGCATCGTAGGACAACAATTAGAAAGGAAAAAGAAAACGTTGATTGTTGCGCCATTTCCAAAAAACGTGGGCTTCTTGGCTGCGTCGGCATCTGCGTTGACCGCCAAAACTGAGCCCTTTTGTGGGCGCCTCCATTGTATCCCGATAAGGGTATTCAAATGTGGATGTGGTCAAGAGCGACAACATCTGTCTTTCCTGTGGACATATGTAAAACACTATACCTATTGTGAATTTTGGAGGGATCCTGCTCCTTGTTAAGTTTCCCTCCAACTTGATTCAGCCAATTAGAAGGAGTGCTGGGGGTGGGGGCGCAGACAGCGGTGATCCCCCGCCTGACCCCCAGCTGGGCTCCAACAACACCGCCTATCAAGTCCCACCCTGCCCGAGGCATTACTAATGCACCGGTGGGCAGCCGATAACAATGCTCTCATCTGGATCTCAAACGCCGGGACTGGAAGAGGCTCCGTTAATTGCAGCTAATTAGAGTCATAAATGTGAAGTGAAAGGAGCCGGAGCGGCCGGGCTGTAAAGAGAAAGAGGCCGAGGAGGGTTTCCCTCCCAAAACAGACGAGCCCGACGAGTGCAACGGTCAGGACGAGCTCGCCCACACGCAACTCTCATCCTGAGTTTTGGCGAGGAGTCTGACACACGCCAGTCTGTCTCCAATCAAAAACCTGAGGTTCTGTCCTGTTGATGCTCGCCAGGCTAAATTTATCCCCGGTCCCGCCGCGCCACAGGCAGCTTCCTGTGCGCTCCGCGGCGGCCGCAGTGTGTTTTTATTTGGGTTTTCCTCCCCGCCTGCTGCTCGCAATCAAGCAGGCCCACTGTCAAAAGTCAAATGTGACGGACCACTTTAAAGAGTCGGGCCTGTTTTGCACTCAGCCAAACTGCTCCCTCATGTTGCCTTGAACACCGAGGAATGTGGCAATCAACGGAGAGGTAATGAAGGTCGGCTGCTTTATTGACACGCTCCCTGTTTAAAGTCAGCAACGCTCATTATCTGTTTACCGTAAGATTACTGTGAGAATCAAACCGCTCTGTGAAGAAGACAGGGATGCAGTAATTACCCGCATCTGAAGATCATCTCCTCACTGCAGCGCGGCCCAAAGATCATCAACGCTGCACAGAAACAGGCCACAGCACAACCCTGTCAGCAGCTTTCATGTGAGTGGCATTGAAAAACGAAGATCATACCCAACATTGAAAGAAATTTCGCTGGATTTAAAAAAATTAAAGTTCGAAGTTGCGCATTAAAATCCGTGATGTGTGTTTATTTTTTCACCGAGACATTTCAATGAAACCAGCTTAAAACTAAAACTCTGAGTTAATTCAAGGAATGCGATCTCAACAATTGAGATAAAATCTTTAAAAAGAGTGACAGACAACTTTTCAGCTCCAGTCACAATAGAAAATGAAGTCAATTTTAAACACATGCAGCTTCTTCCCTCCATTTTGCTAATGAAAAAGTCCCCAGGGTACCCAGCTGTGACCTCTGACCCCAGACACTATAATTAGGTTATTTCAGGAGCTGCTGAATGAAAGAAAAAAAGAGAAGAATCAGAAAGAAACAACAAACAAAAAGAGAAGCTCATTTTAGGAATAATTTGCCACAAAATGCTCCAAAGCGACACAAAGACAAACACTGACAAATTACATTTAGGAGATTAAACTACAATCAGACCACAAGAGTGTGTGAGAAGGAACAAGACAGCAAGGGGAGTTTGTTGAGGGATTTTGTTCAGTCACAAAGGAAGAGATTCTGTATCACTGTGATAAAAAAAAAAAACGACAGGAAAAACAACACACTTCCTGTGAATGAAACAGTGCAGCGAAAATACATGTTGTGTTGGATCCTTGTGGAGAAGATTAAAGCCCACTGCAGAGTATTGTGACAGAGGAGCTAAGTGATCTATTACATGTTTAGGGAAGCATTAGAAAGCGTTCTCAGGGCGTCTCTGTGCGTTTCCAGCTGCGTTTGCTATCGACCCCGCCTGACTCTGTTTATCTGCTATACGACCCTCTTGTATTGTGTTTCCCACTGGGCTCTGCACCAACACTCAGGCTCCCTCTCTCCCTCCTCCCTCTCTCTCCCTCACCCACACACACACACACCCACACTGTAGCTCGACAACTTGAGATGAGAGGCACAAAATTTACTGTCATACAAACAAACACACACACACACACACTCAGGATCCTGAGAAAGTGCAATGAGAGCGCAGGTGTCAGTTTTCACATGCGGCTCTCATGGGGGTTCGGATGGTAAATATCGTGGGTTGTTTTTTTTTTTCCTCCTTCTTCCTCCTCCGAGTTCCTGAGTGCCGGCTCTTTCTCACAGCCTCTGGCCGCGTACAGACGACGGCGCCACGAGCGCCTCACCTGCATGGAGGGCTGGGAACGAGCCCACGCCACCACTCTCACTGACTCATCAGAGGAGGAGCTGCTCAGGTGGCGTCCTCACCGTAGGACGACATGCAGGTGGAAAATAGTGGAATACAGGAGTTTACTCCGGTATTCTACATTTCACACACAAATGATGTCTCAAATTACGACCTTCAGTGTTTCATTGTTACGACTTTTAACCAAAAATGGTGACCCGTCCTGAGTTAGCAGCTTGGGAGCAAATTCTTGCTGCACTGCTGATGATCTGATTCAGTGCGTTTCTGCTCGGTTTCAAGGTCTGCTTCCTTGATCACCACTTTTTTTTCAAATTCCCATGACTGACTTCAAACTACCCATGCGAAACCCGGCGCGCAGCACAACCGTGCGGCGACAGGGGCATATTTTTCTGCCTCCCTGAGCGTAAGCTTATTATCAGAATAGTCCCGACAAGGTCTCAGATCTCATTACCAGCAGATAGATGACTCGGCGCGGGCAAACAAACAGCAGTGATTTCAGATCGACCGGATTAGCGCCGAGGTGCCATGGGAAGCTGCAGAGAGGTCTGGGAACGACGGCGTCGCGGCTTCTCAGCTCGGATAAACAGCAAACTGTGGCTGCCGCAAACTGTGCAGAAAAATATACAGTGTGAGGGCGCCGTCGGCCTTCAGTCTGGTACAACGCGTGTCCAATCGAGGCTGCATTCTCTCCCTGTTCCGGCCACAACATGTTGGAGTCAAACCGAAACTTCATACAGAATGACCTCCGAACCCTCAGAACACGTCATAGTTTTTTCGTTATTTTATTTCAAAGTAGCTCTTATCAATAATCTGCGTCGAAAGATAACTTCCTCTTTTTGGGCACCCGAGAAACAGCGAGAAGAGCCAGCGAGGGAAAGTTGACGCACAATGTCAAGGTCCCATAAATTCCTGCAACACCACACTGTCACTACATCCTCTCTGTGTTTGGTGGGGGGGGGGGGGGGGGGGGGGGGGGGGGGGGGGGGGGGGGGGGGGGGGGGG
>JASSRZ010000635.1:0-12403 GCA_032164315.1 Malacoctenus gilli
ACACACACACACACACCCACACACACACACACACACACACACACACACACACACACACACACACACACACACACACGTATGCACTCACAGCAAACAAAAGCAACTCCAGTGCAGGCCGTCACAAACATTCCTTTAAGCTCTCTTCACATTTCAAGCAGCACATCCTCGTGTTGTGTTGCCTGATATTGTCACCTGGATACGAGAAAACACCCGAGAAAACACTCGTGCCCCCATCTCATCTACTTCACAGCAGTATCTATTGCACAGGGCTCACAGAGCCACTTCATTTGCACAATTCCTGTTATCTGGCAGCCTCACAGCGTGAGTGAATCGGCTTCTGGTGATTTTCCTATAACCACGCGGTGTGTTCAGGAGTGTGTCCGAGCAGGGACTCAGTCAGCTGCGGAAGAGCCACCGCACATCAAACCACCTCCTTCATGCTTTGCACTGCAGCTCCTAAATTGAAACTAGAACATTTCTGTCAATACATTTGCACGAAGAAAAAAACACTGACAAAGACTGCATCTTAGTATGATTTACAGATGTGAAATCAGTCTCAACCATCCATCCATCTATGGTCTGTAGTTCATAAATGCACTTAGTGTAAACTGTTCTTGCCTTCTAGGAAATAACTATGAGTGACAACAGTAATATGAGTTTCCAACATAATGAGACATGCACCTAATTGCATGTAGTGACAGTAATATTTGAGCCATGTCAACCAAAATAACAAACAAAAAATATGTATTGCTTAGGATTTCCAGTAATCTGCCAAAGTGAAATTAACTATTGTAGTAATTGATTTAAATACATTGTGTGGATCAACTGCTTCTGCTCAGCTCATCATCCATTGAACTTGTGTACACTATATAGATGAATGTGTAACTTGGCCACAGTCAGACTGGTCATAGAACTCCGGTCTTCTGTACCACAGTCAGTTGTGTTCCTGTGAAACATCCATTCACCCTGTCTAAACATGCAAATATCAGGCTCACAATGTATACTGTGTTCGCTTGAACAGCAGGCTAGCATCATTAAAAGAATCTTCAACGATTCGGAATTCAGCCCTATTTGTGTCATCCTTCATGAACGATGGTCAAAACAAATGTAAAAGCTTCCACAAGGCGAAGTGGAGTCACTGGGTTTTTTTATGTTTGTTTGTTCATTCAAACTTGAACCATCACAGATGTCATAGGGTTCCACTTAAAGCTGGTGCAATACAACATTTTCAGGATGTTTCGTCTAAAACAGACATGTAAAACCTCAACTTTGGAGAGAAGATTTTGGCACAAGTGCAGGCAAAGCTTTCATACGAGGTAAAAACTTCAACTGTGTACCAGTACAGAATGTGCTTGTGAGGGCGGAGGATGAGCCGTGCATGTTTGGACAGATTCGGCTTTATTACAGTTTCCCCTGCATCACATTTTTGTCGTGGTCACTGGAATGTGCAAGTGCGCTTGTTTACACTTCAGTGGAGACGACAGCATCTCGAAAGAGAGGCCTGAAGCACAGCCAGCCAGGACCGTGCAGGCGTTTAATGTCGAATGACTAATCAGGACTGCCAACAAAACATCGCTCCTGAAAAACGGGGATGGATCATTCAATTAAGAGTAAAAACAGCCTGCAGGTTCTGCACTCTTATTGGCTCTTCTGTCAACTCTGCATCAACTCACACACACCCATTTTTACAAGCTGCAGCCACATTAGACACTGAATTATGAGAATGCAGTCAACTTTGTATTGTGCAAAATGTATTTTTAGAAGTTCTGTGAAAAAAATATTGTAGTTGTCATTATCATTAGTCATAAAAAAGCATTTTAGGAGGTTCCTGATGTTTACTGAAAAAAAGCACAACCCTCAAAGAAACTGATGATATTTAAAGAGCTGGAAAAAGGCAGATGCTGATACTGAGGGTCAGGAAGTAAACAGCCTGCGTCAGATAAACGCTGTCTCAGAGTGCTACACTTTGTTATTGTCCTCTGGATTATCTCTGACACACAACGCAGATGGAGAGGGAAAGGGCACACATGCACACTGATAAAACACTACATTTGGACACCAGTGTCAGATAAGTGCATCCTTCCTGAAACACACTGCCAGTGTCTGCTGCTCCCTGTTTCTATTTGCATGTTTGTCCGTTGGCTGCTGGCTTTGGGCTTTTAATCTGATGAGTTATCTAGTTACAGGGAGCTCTGGAGCAAAAAAAGAAACAAGTCGCAAAGTTTGGTGAATTATTTTGACCACAGCATGTCATAATTGTTGTTATGTTTATACTAAAACTGTACCTAAAAAAACAGGATAACCAGCACTTTGGTTTTTATAGGTTGGCTTGTAGATCTTACATGTAAACATTTAAAGCAGCACCTTTAAAGAGGCGAGCTCACCTTTGAATGAGCCAACTTTTAACTTAGATGCAAAAAGCTGGTGTATTCAAAAGCTACTATTTCAAAAAACTCTCACCCTAATCTTTTGTGAGCACCTTCCTCCCAATAACTTCCAAAGAGTATTTGTGTCTTATTCCAGTGTAGCATCATCAGCTTCTGTGTGGACGTGATGAGTGTGATTCCATGTGCTCTTACAGAACAGGTTTCAGGGGTTCTCCTCTGCAGAGTCTGACGACCCCTGAGAGAAAAGTGCCGCAGAGATCTTCTGCTGCGTCTGGCGAAGCTACGGAGAGGTGAAATGGCCCTCTGAAATCTCCCGCCTCCATCCCCGACTCCGTCTTCTTCTTTTTCTTCTTTTTCTTGTCTGTCATCCTCTCCCTCCTCTTCTTCCTCCTCCTCCTCCTGCTTCTCCCCCGCAGTCCCCCACACCACCTCCATAGCTCCTTGCAGGGACCGCCGCACGCTGCCCACCCAGCCCGCCACCTGCAGCTGGGCTGCCGACAGTTTCCCTCCAAAGTACTGCATGCTTGACTGCTCACACAGCTGGCCGTCCTGATGATAAGGTCATCTTGAGCGCTGGGTCACCGGGGAAACGGAAAAAAATTTGATGTCCTGCGTGCGTCAGAAAGCTGGTTTCAGGATCTGTCCCTCTGTGGTCATTTCAAGCTGCCGCTTGAGCTTGAACAGCACAGTTGATCTGTTCCACAACGAAGGGTTCTGACGTCACACAACACAAGATATGGTCCATCGTTCAGCGGAGCGCCATCCTGCTTTGCTCTACATATTCTTCCGGATCAGCTGACACGTACTTCTTGGAACACAGTGTTATTTGCTAACAGTCAATAGGTAAATAGTCTGTGCTGCCATTTGTTTACACTGTGACAACACTATCCCCCTGCCACTGCAGCAATGATGGACTGTGACTTCCTAAACAGCAGCGTTCTGATGAAAGATCACCCCTCCATCACATCGTTGGCCACTGAAAAGACGGCGGCTGGACATCTGTCAAAAATGTCTTTTTCTCACAGCCGATACAAATATCTAAAAAGTTGGTTTACCTCCTTCATGTGCAGCCTCCTTCTGTTTGTCTAAAGCTTGTCCTGCCACTGTCAAGCATGTTTACTCACTTCTATGTCCCACATACAAAAAAAAAAAACAGGAGCGTGGGAAATACCAGCCATCCAAATCATCCAAAGCCAAGTCACAAAAAGGCAGATTAGTCCTGCTATCTCCTGCAGACCTGAGTGGCTTCACAGAAAGCCAAAACAAAGGTGGTCTGTGCTCGGATGTGGAAAAAAATTCCCGAGGGGAAGGAAGCGAGGAAGGTGCGCCGGGCTGGGTAAAGGTGTTTTCTGTCCCTCCCTCTGCTCCTCCCGTCCCGGAGGTGAATGCAGGCAGTGAATGGAGGGTGGCTTTGTGGGGGGAAAAGATGAGGGGATCAGTGGAGAGCGAGTGGAGCGAGGGGGCAACAGTGATCAGGATGGATTGAAAACGGGAACTTTTTTGCCGGACTGGAGAGGAGAAAGCACGTGCACGCGCGTGTGTGAGTAGGGGTTGATGGGCTCTCTGAAATTGAGCTGGACAGATAGAGGGAGAGAGAGTGCGGATGGGGCACCATGTATGGTCATTCTGACACACTGCCTGCTTGGCCCTACCCAAATGAGGCCATGGTGACTATGCAAAATGAAAGCCACTTTTACTATATGATCCATCCATGTTTCTGTCTTTAGGTGAGCGTCATAGTAAAGGTGCATGATCAGCTGCTCACCACTTTGCACGGAGAACATTTCTTAAACAAATGTCCGAATGGAAATCTGCTGCTTAGTCATAAATGTCTCTTTGCAGCATGAAAGGGAAACATTAACTCAGTGCAAAAGTTTAAAAGTAACCACATTAAACAAGGGTAATGTATTGACAAAAACCATGTTGTTCTGTGGTGCAGTGTGAGGTCCTGTCCTATGCCTCAGAACAGCAGCGCCGCCCAGTGGTGCCAAGAGGAACATGCTGAAACGTATGTCGCCAGGAAAAAAAAAAGCCACATAATCTGTGTTTTTTTTCCTGACAGCTGCCTAGTTTTGCACTTCGCCCTCACACAAGAGCGTGTGTGTCATGGTTTGTTTGTGAAAGCATGCACACAGTAAACAGAGATACAGTATCACAAACGTACACATGGAAGCAGAGTTCAGGGCTCCAGAGTTTGATGTTTTCATCTCGTTTACAAAAATGTTGCGTGTTCAAACAGGTGGCACACGGATCCGTCTTCAGTTACACTTCTCTGCCAGCATCTCACTCTGATGTTGTCTGAGCTGGAAACCTCCAAGTCTTTACTCCTCTTCCCCTTTCTTGAGTTTGTGTTTTGTCACCGTGCAGCAATGAGGAGACGTGTATATTTTTAAGGAATTGCCTAATATTTCAAGATAAAACCTGCAATTTATGCTATTTAATCTTGAGCCCAAAAAGACTCAGAACTTTGTAGTAGTTTAGGTACACTGACAATAAAGGCATCTTATCTTATGATACACCTGCACCCAAAGAGTGTGGTCATGTCACATTATTTAGTCTGCTACGTCTGAGTCTCTTTTTCAAAATGGGTGTGGTATTCTGGAGCAGATCAATGTATGGACCATTTCCCCATCAGAAAACACTGCCGGCGGGGTGGAAGGCACTAAAAATAAACTAAATGAAGACTACACTTCAGCTGATATCAATTTTTTAAAGTGGTCCTATTTTAGGGCCGCCAAAATAAGTTCACTTGCTGAGTGGGATCCACCACAGACCCCTCACTCCAGGTGTGTGTCACCCTCCCTCCCTCCCTCCTGCCTCTACAGAGGTTATTTCAGGCCCAGCATGAACTTTATATCGTACAACCCTGTTTAAGATATTCAACACTGACCCTTGAGACAAAGCAGCGCATTAGAAACAATGTGCCAGTCTGAAAGATACACACACCCAAAACACATTGTGTTGTTTTGTGCTCTGTGGGATCTTACACGTAAATGTAAAAAACTTCACCTTAAATGTCCTCACTAAAAAATTCAATCGTGAAAAACACATCACACACACAAACGCGCACATATGCCACCACGCACACACAGTAACAAGTTCGTCAGCCGCGACTGATTCCGGCTGGAGCGAGTGCGACAACATATTTTACTTTGCACTTCAGGAAATGCCAATGTGTCGGTGCAGAGGAGGTGTGCGCAGCCGCCAGGCTGATATGATTCAGTAGTGAAATAACTGCATTTACATGTACACTCCTGCCTCTCATTCCCAACCTCGCCCTTTCTGTGTGATCCGACCATTAACCCATTCATGCCACAGCTCACGTCACCTCTCTAGACCTTCAGATCAAGTTTTAGACAATTGAAATTGAACAACATTTCGTTTTTACCTTCAGCTGGCCTTCTTCGTCGACTTCCTCTTCCCTCGTCTCCGCCTCCTCCTCTCTTTCTTTCGCTTCATCCACCTGCAGCATGAAGATCTGACCATCCTCTGGCTGTCGTCTGTCCTCCTTCAGCTCCATGCCCGTCTGGTGCTCCTCGGGCCTGTCCCAAGTCGGTGTCAGCGCGGTGCTGCTTGGTTTCTCCTTCCACTCCTGGACTCTGCTCTCCAGCGCTCTGTCGTCCAACGGTACCAGTCTCTCTCCACCCAAAAGGTCATCGGCCCAACTGTGAGCAGCCTGAGTGGTCTCCACTTTCGGCTGTGAGCCCCGTATTCTCGGTTTGACCGAGAAATCATCAAAATCCACTTCGGGCGCCGTCTTTCTGACAGAGTAGTCGTCATAGTCAATGTCCTGTGGACTGCTGACTTTTGGCGAGGACAAATATGGCGATTTTGAACTCTGATCAACATCTTCAGAGTCAAAACTGATCAGACTTTCTTCTGCTCTGTTCATCATGCTCTCTTTTTCATTTCGTTTCTGGTCTTCCTCCCTCCTAAACATTTCTTTGATGTCTTCCTCTCGTAATTTTCTCTCCAGCTCCTCCGCTCTTTCCTTTTCAACTTGTCTCCTTCGCTCCTCCTCCCTCTGTTTCTCTATTTGCCTCAATTTCTCCATCCGTTCTTGTCTTTCCCTCCTTTCGATCTCCTCTACTTTTTCTCTTTCAATCTGTCTCCTGATTTCTTCTTCTCTCTCTCTTTCAATCTGTCTCCTGAGTTCCTCTTCTTTCTCTCTTTCAACCCGTCTCCTGATTTCTTCTTCTCTCTCTCTTTCAGCCTGTCTCTTCATTTCCTCTTCCCTCTCTCTTTCAACCCGTCTCCTGATTTCTTCTTCTCTCTCTCTTTCAATCTGTCTCTTCAGTTCCTCTTCCCTCTCTCTTTCAACCTGTCTCCTGATTTCTTCTTCTCTCTCTCTTTCAAGCCGTCTCCTGATTTCTTCCTCTCGCTCTCTTTCAACTCGTCTCTGGATTTCTTCTTCTCTCTCTCTTTCAATCTGTCTCTTCAGTTCCTCTTCTCTCTCTCTTTCAACCCGTCTCCTGATTTCTTCTTCTCTCTCTCTTTCAATCTGTCTCTTCAGTTCCTCTTCTCTCTCTCTTTCAACCCGTCTCCTGATTTCTTCTTCTCTTTCTCTTTCAATCTGTCTCTTCAGTTCCTCTTCCTTCTCTCTTTCGACCCGTCTCCTGATTTCTTCTTCTCTCTCTCTTTCAACCCGTCTCCTGATTTCCTCTTCTTTCTCTCTTTCAACCCGTCTCCTGATTTCCTCTTCTCTCTCTCTCTCAATCTGCCCAATTCTTTCCATCTCCTCTTTTTCCTGCTGCACTCTCCTCTCAACCTCTCTTCTTCTATTCTCCTCTTCCTGCTCCCGTCTCAGTCGTTCTCTCATCCTCTCCTCCTCCTCCAGCCTCCTGCTCCTGGCCTTCTCCCTTTCCTCTTCTTCTTTTCTCCTCCTTTCCATCTCCTCCAGTCGAGCCCTCTCTCTCTCCGCCCTCTCTCTCTCCTCCTCTTTCTGCCTCTGCATCATCAGCTCTAACTCTTTCTCTCTGTCACTCCCTCGTTCCTCTATTCTCGATGCCGCTGTCTTTCTCACCCATTCATTTTCCCACTCCTCTTCTCTTTCTTTCTCCTTTCTATGTTCCTCCTCTCTCCGTTCTCTCTCCAACCGATGTTCTTCATGTTGCTGACTCAACTTCTCCTGCTCCTCAATCAGCTTCTGTCTCTCTCTTTCCTCCCTGAGCCTCTCCTGTTGTCTTTTCTCCTCCCTCAGCCTCTCCCGAGCCCTCTCCTCCTCATCCTGTTTCAATCTGGCCTCCATCTGCCTTGCTCTCTCTCCCTCCTCCTCTTTCTGTTTTTGGTACATCAGCTCGATCTGCCTCTCTCTCTCCTTCTCTTCATCCCTCACTCGCTTCCTTTCACTTTCCTCTTCTTGCAGCCGTTCTCTCTCCCACTCCTCCTTTCTCTGTCTCTCCAGCTCCTCCTGCTCTTTCAGTGTTTCTCTTCGCTTCTCCTCCTCCCTCAGTCTGAGTTCTTCCCTCTCTCGCATCATTTCTCTCTCTCTTTCTTTCTCTAGTCTCACCTCCTCTTCTAATTTCAGTCTTGCCTGATTGTACTCTTCCTCTCTTCGTCTTCTTTCGAAATCCTCATGCTTATTTCTTTCCTCAGCTTGATGTTCATCTTTATCATCCTTCTTCTGAAGGATTCCTACTCTTCTGTAGGCAGGCACTGGAACAGGAACTTCCTCTTTAGTGTCATTCTTGCGAGAATCATCGTCTTCTTCCTCCGCACTGGATTCAGATGCTGAGCCAAGGACCAGCGGCGGTCCTCCGTCATCCCTCTCCACTGTACCAAAGCGAACTGAGCGGCGCTTTGCGTCGCGCTTCTTTGCAATGGGCTCAGCGCTCTCACCAGCGGCTGAGTCTCCATCATCAGCAATGCGCAGGGACGGTCTTGGAATTCGTAGCTGGACACCGTCTGTCCCGTTGTCCAGCACTTCCGGCGTCTCTGTAGGTGTTTCAGTTTGAGGTTGTGACGACTGTTCGGTTGAGGAGAGCTTTGAAAGTGGATCCACACGGAGATCAGTTGGGGTCTCTACAGTGGGAGCTTCAACAGTCATTGTTTGGGGTGTTTTCTCTGCAACTGGAGAAGCTGCATGCTCAAAACTGTGAAAAAAAAATACAAATCGGTTTCAAAAAAAGTTTCTCAACAGTTACTGCTTTCGAAAAATAGTTGAATTTATGACAGTTCTTTGTGTCATTGCCCGATTTTAATTTGCACCTTTTGTGCTGCTATTTACCCTCCAGTCAGTCTATCAACTGAAGGCTACCAAGCCCATCTTACCTTTGGCATGTTTCAGTGCAACAACGTGTTTCTGATCAAGCCAGATCAACCATTAAGGAACCCTGCTCTCCTTCCACTGTCCATCCACCCATTAGGAGGCAGCAGGGGGCAGCTGGTTGGCTCAACCCACCATAAATAGCACTTACTTTCTTCCAAGATGCAGAAAAACAAGAAGCACACTGTGGCTTGTAAAAACAGAATCAAATGTCAAAACTACCGTGAAATTTGCCAAGTTGTAGATGAAACTTGTTTTTTTTCCTTTCATTACACATGATCATCGCACAGCCAGTAAGGCAGATGCGCAGTTTAAAAAAAACTCTGCTCAGTGTCTTTTCCGCCTTTTTTGTCTCTTCTCTTGCTTTCAGACAAACAGCAACAACGAGGCTGCGTTTTTAGGTACAAAGAAGAGCATAGGACACCTAAAGCAACACAATGACTCAGGTTACACACCCAAAACAGAAAAATAGACTTCATGCAGAATATAAGCTTTTTTGAGGCCTCAGTCTCCTGAATCGTTTAGTACTGAGTTAAATTTAGAGCAGAGCAGCATCCAAACTAGTGTATTTATGCCAACACAGTATCAACACAGTGTCATCTTTCAGAAGGCAAAAATGCTTGAACCGTGTGTATTCCAACGTTGAAAACAGAATGTGTGCTTTGCATAAAGATCCTATCTGTATTTTAAAATGACACTTTGTTGCTGGTTGTTGTGTACCAAAAAAAAAAATCAAAAACAAATTTACAGATGATAAATGAGGTCTGTCGTGACAACAAATCACCAAAGAATACAGGATGTTATACACGATCAAGACATGTAAGACAAGATGATGTATCCTTACAGTTCCACTTGTAGACAAAAACACTATTTTATGTTTTCCTTTCTCTTTTCACCTCTGACTTCATTTTCACCACGTTCGCAGTTTTCACTGAAGCTCATGTTCCTACAAAACACGAGTGCATAATTTTGCTTGATAATGTGCTCCTAAAAACTTCAATGATTGGCTTGGCAGAAAATCAACTTTGTTTTCATCCACTGTTGTTGGATCAGCAGCAAAAACAGTCTGGTGTCTCAAAATCTGGACAAAGAGCTTAATGAGTCTGTCCAAATACATGAATGAGATACTTCATTTAACATCTCTCTCTTTTTTTAATCATCTGCTTGTGTACTTATACCACTTGACTGGATATCTTATCTCAGTATACATACTCTGTGGTGGCCCAGTTTTTTCTCTGATCAGCCTGTAGTTTGTTGGGACATTATTTTAACCACGACATCGATGTATATCTCACTGGTATTTATCTACCACACCCCGATATTGTCCACACACTCACATTTTCCTGTCTCAACAACTCGGCTTGCACAACTCTGGCAGCAACCGATAAAAACAACTTCCTTTCCTCCAAGGAAAACAAATGCTACACACAAGTTGAAACTTCTACCTGCAGTAGAACTTTGAAAAAAAAGATTCCTGAAGTATTTCTTAAATTATTGCTGCATTAAAAACTCACTAAAGTAACACAACCACAGAGTGCTCCTGATCTCCAGTATGTCAATGAAAAAGTGCAGGGTGATAAATGATATGTATCTCATCGAAGTAGATATACTGAAGGTGAAATAACTCATCTCGTCATTGTGCATAAACTGTGCTGATGAGCGCCGGCTCTCTCACCTCCTGGAGCGAGCTCGAGGTAAAACCTGAGGCGGCTTCTCCACATCAGAGCTCGTTTCCGCAGCCCAGTTTTTGATTCGCTCCTTCACACCTCCTGTACCGTTCACAATGTCTGGCTCCTCTTTCTTCATGGTGGCCTCAGGCCTCGACGTGGAGTCAAACAGCTGACTGATTCTGCGTTTAATACTGTTTCCTCCAGTGTAATCCTCTTCCACCTCAGGTTCATCCCTCTCTTTTCTCGGAGGCTCCAGGGTTTCCTTGATCTTCTCGGAGCTGGAAGACGAGGGCTTACTCACATCTTTGGTTTTGGGTACAATGGGTTTGGGGGCTGGCGGTGGGCCCCCTGACTCGAACAGAGAGGTCAGCTGTGCAGGCAAACGCTTCCTGGTGCTGCTCCATTGATGCGATGGAGCGGCGGAGGGGGATTCATCGCTCTCTGACGGAGGTTTCTGCTCCAAACTGTTCACAATATCCGCCTGTTTGATTGTTTCAGACTTGGGGGTGTCCTTGGGTGGAGTGATTTGGGGGGTTGGTTCCAGTGTCCCTACTTTGGTTTGAGTCACTTCACTCACATTGGTGGGTGTTGGTTCAGCTTTGCGAACCCCACTGACTGGACTTGGTTTAGGATCCGAGTTGGAGGTGGTCTGAGGTGGTTTCTGGGTGGCGGTTCTTGGAGTAGGTTTGGGGATGCTTGCAGCCTCAACTTTGCTGAGTGGCTCGGATGTAACAGGTGTTGCTTTGGGTGCATGAATGGAACGGATGGAGGGGTTCTTCTGCACAGAGAAGGGCTTGGGAGCAAGCCGAGGCTTGGGGCCTGGAGTTGGTTTGTTTCTCATGGCGTCTCCGATGGGTGAACTCTCAACAGAACTCTCCATAACTGAGCCGCTGAAATACAAAGGGAAGAAAAAGGAGAGGACGGAATGTTTACATAAAGACAACAACGCATTTTCATGGAGAAAACATCATCCGTCTTGTTGTTACAAAGACAACTGGATAAGGCAGGTTAGGCTGGATTTTTTCAGAGTAATTTACTACTGCAGGGATGAAGGGAAACCAATCAATCATGCTGAACACACACCAAAAACAACCAAAAGGTATTTCTGTTTCCTCTCTGAGAGAAATTTCTCCTGTTCAACTTGGATGTTCACTTAAATGTTGTGTCATGTTGACATAAAAATGTCCAGTCAGTCAGTGTTAGCCTCGGGTACTGTGAAGCCAGCTTGTAAAATGAGGATTGCTAGTCAAAGTCCCTGGACTGGAGAAGGGATTGTGGTGTGGAAAGTGAACGCCGACGTTTGTCCCCACAATCCCTTTCACCACTGTGAAAAAACTTTGATGACGACCAACAACCTGTGACTGCTCCCCAGGCACTGCACTGCAGCGCTGCCGCGAGTTCAAGTCGATTATGAACAGGATGAATTAACTGCAGAGAACTACAACTTTGTTACCCTTCACAGGTGATCCGCTCTCTCAGTGACAACAACTGAACTAGTTCACTTTAAAGCCATTTGAGGGCCTGACAATAGCAAGTGTGGCAAAAGGGGCATGGCAACATTACCCAAAGCAAAGCTGCCTTTCAGTTGCGTCATTGAATGCTACTCCTGAGAGGAGTAGCTACAACAATAGGAATCAAAGCTGGGTGGCAGTAGACAGAGTCCTGGGCTGAGCCGACCTGATGACTCATCTCAAGTATCTACAATAGACTCAACAGAAACCACACAGTCACAGCAGGCTGTCATTGAACACAAACCACTGAATGACAAACAAATTTCAACTGCACCCCATGTAGACTGTCACTGGCCAACAGGGAAGTTGTCCCCTCGCTCAAGAGAGCGGGCCAAATATATACAGTGTGTAAAATAAAATTAAAAAAAATAGAGATAGAGTGATGTTTCTACATCTGTTACATTGAATACCACGGGCACACAGTGCAGCATGTCATCTGGTTTGGCCTGTAAGACTTTGTACAAACCGGTCACTCCACGCCCCTCACATTTTGACTTGGTGCACACACACACACACACACACACACACACACACACACACACACACACACACACACACACACACACACAC
>JASSRZ010000636.1:0-29225 GCA_032164315.1 Malacoctenus gilli
TCTCTCTCTCTCTCTCTCTCTCTCTCTCTCTCTCTCTCTCTCTCTCTCTCTCTCTCTCTCTCTCTCTCTCTCTCAGTACTTCCAGTAAGCAGGCGTGTAAATAATTTTGGTCATAGGCAGTAATGGAAGACAGCTGGAGTGATCGTGCGCTTTCCATTGTATTTTACGGCGCTGTGTCAAAAAGGAAAAAGTGTGTGTGTGTGTGTGTGTGGGGGGGGGGGGGGAGGAAGCCGAGGAGCGTTACAGTAAAACGGTGTGACTTCATTGAAGAAATAAAGAGAGGGCTTGTAAAAAATGAACTTTCAGTGTGCAGATAACCCTCGGAAGCAACCGGGGGAGGAAGAAAAAGGAGCCCCGATTGGCTGAGTCACGCAACGACTCATGACTCAAATGGTCGCAGTGTAAAGATTCTCGCTGAAGGCTACAGGTGGTGTCTCTCAACAGTTGAAGCCCTCCCCCAACTCCCCATCCTGGGGCCTGGCCGTATCCATTCCCACTAAATGAGGCCTGCTGAAAGACCATGTCCCAGTTCTGGAAGGTTCCTTTGGAAAACGGCTAGATTCATCCAAAGGCAGCGTGTCCTTCCCAGAGCTCCAAACTGGCCTCCGATCACAAACGCTCGTTTTTCCACAGTTTTTTTGGAAATCCTTTAGGATTTAAGAAGTTACTAATTACTCCGAGACGTGTGGATGGAAAGCAAGTCGGTCCAGCTCAGGGACTCTTTCACTTCGAGTCCAGGATGAGGTTCGCTTTACCGAACTTTCCGCTAAACGGACTCGACTTGTCGAGCTTCTTTCACCACATGTAGCAGCGTCAGAGCAGTTTACCATCATGTTCACCCATTCACACCCTGATGGTGACGGCAGCTTTGCCGAGTGCTTTCACGCTCTATTTGAGAGGATGCTTGGTGTCGTGCTCGGGGGACACCCCGACACAAGGACGGGACGAGGTGGGTGGTGGGTTTCAACTGTCAGCCTGGCAATTGGGAAATTAGAAGGGAAGACTTTCTGCTAGCTGAGCCACAGGAACTGATCCACACTCTTGTAGACACACACATTGGATTGCTATAGCAACAAGACGGCAACACTGCCCTCGATTCTGGATTTTCACATTTCAACTTTCTTTCTTGTGCTCGTGGTTTCTTTTATTATGTGGTTTTGGTTATAAACCAACCTCTGCGATGGCTCCCTTTGATAACCGTCCGGTGGAGCAGCCCCTCTGTATGTGTTGACACTCGAGGGCCCCTGACATCTTAAAAGTCCCTTTTTCTTCCTCTTCGCCTTGAAGGAGAATGAAGACTCGTCGGGCTCGTGTGAAGAGGCCGTCTCTGCCTTTTGGCCTCTCTCACCTCGCTGCTTCACACTGGCACCCAAAAAAAAAAAAGAAAGCCAGACACTGTTTCTTTGCTCTCTGCGGACAGCAACTTGGTGCTTCTCAAAGGGCCACGTCTGAGTGAGGGGCCTTTCCTCCCCCTCCTAACGCAGCTTTTTCAGCCTTTGATTAATGGAAAACAAGAGTCTGTATTGTTCGACGTACCGAAACACCTCCCTTCAAAGTATTTTTTTTACTGGATATTAGAGTTGCACGGTATCCACGGTACACCGCGGTGTCAAGTCATAGTGAGTCCTACTATACTACAATTTAGAGACGACAGTACTACCGTGGATTACTAAGACCTGGTGCCAGTAGTAGCGCCCATAGTCCACCTCTACTCTCCCACCGGCTTCTCACTGCATGCTTCTCCTGGTCAACCAACCCACATGGCTAATACTGCAACCTAATGACACAGCTGCTGAATGTCTGGCTGTTTGTGGCTTACGTGTGACATCTGGGGATATGATAGGCTGTTTCCGCACACTGGGCCCACCTGTATTTAAAGCTGATTGGCTGTTCGCGTGCTTTTACCGGCAAGAAGGAAGTCTGTCAAGTCAGCCCCGCTATGATAAATAGTTTGGCAAAAAAAAAAAGCGAACTGTCTCGCCGTGCACAAGCAGCACAGCTTCAGATAACAAACTCACACTACACGCTTGGCATGGCGGAATCATCTGGCACGAGCGGTGACTCGCTGTGGTAGCAGTGGTGTCAGCGGCACCACAATTTAAAAACAAAAACTCCAAAAGTCGCATTTGGAACTATTTTGGCTTTTGTTCATAACAATATTTGTTTCAGTTTGATTTTTTTCTTCACCAGTGTTATGTTTAATATGCAACAAACAACATAAGTAATCGATGAATATTTATAACTATTATAATAATAATAAGAAAATGGCCGTGGTATTGTGATACTTCCCGGAACTGTGATACTTTGTTTGATATAGTATATCGGTTACTCATTTTGGTATCGTGACAAATCTACTAGATATATGATATGTGCATGTCATGTGATTTCGGAAGTTGGATAAAATCATGCTTCATCTCGATATGAAGACGTGTCTTAAAGAATGCTGGCTGCTGGTTTGCTGCATCGAGTCTGTCCAGACATGAAGTGGAGGAGATACGGTGAGAGGGGCCCTCAGTCACATTTTACAAAGCGGTTTGTGGCCCAACGAGTTTGCAAAGCTGCGATAAGTCGCAAGCGTAACCCAAAACACACCGAAAAGCTCCTCCACGCTTCGGTCCGCGCTAGCCGTAGCTTAAGCCCGGACAATCTCGGGTTCTCATCTGACCTCCGTTCCCTGACCATCCAGCAGACCCACTGGTCATTTCATGCTGGCCAACGACTCTACAATCTGGAAGGACAGCCGATCCAGCTTCAAACGAAGTGGGGCTTTTATCGAGTGGTGCAGGGGGGCAGGAAGACAAATGGCCTTA
Source organism: Malacoctenus gilli (assembly GCA_032164315.1). Taxonomy (NCBI): domain Eukaryota; kingdom Metazoa; phylum Chordata; class Actinopteri; order Blenniiformes; family Labrisomidae; genus Malacoctenus; species Malacoctenus gilli. The sequence continues at coordinate 2,811 of JASSRZ010000636.1, forward strand.
GCGCTCGCTTCCCGCATACAGAAGCGGCCACTCCTGCGCCCCCCGCTGGGCCACTGTCAGAACACACTGCATTCTTTGCAGACACGCGTGATGGATGAGAGCGTTGCCCCCCCGGAACAGCAGGTCGGCCGTCGCTTTCTGTCGACCGGTGAGGTTCGTTCCGCTCGGCTACTCTGAGGCCCTCCGAGCGCTGCGCTGGGTGACCCGATCGCTGCTCCGAGTCCGAGCTCACCGGGAACGCTGGCCCAGCATGAACGCGTCCCAGCTGGTCTCGTCCATTCGGGTGGATTTGTGGGAGCAGCCAGCTCTTGTTTCGCGACCGCGCTGACAACTTTTTCACGCCTTTGATATCATAGGTCCAGACAGCACGTGTCAGCACCCATCAGTAAAGACATACGGCGGTCGCAGCGCCAGTGAAGTCTTTAGTCACATGCTCGCTCGCTCTCTCGCAGCTGTCTCACTTTACACAGTGGCTCCTGTGTTCCCCGGGGGAATCGGCCCTGTCATCCATCTCTTCAAAGCCCCTGATTTATGTGCTGGGAGAGGTAGGGAGAAATGTGCCCACTTCTGTCTTCTCTGCCCGCCTGAGACTCCGCTGCATGCAATTGGTCCTCTCCCATTTTTTTTTCTTCTTTTATTCTCCTGATAGTTAACCAACAGGTGTCCACCTCGTCCGTCAGGAGCCGGTGAAGAGTAACCGCAGTCTGGCTTGATGTCGTGATGGATGTGGTGGTCTCGGCTTTTTACAAATCAATTTTGCAGAAAGAGTTGGGGGTCCTTTAAATGTGAGGACAAATGCAAAGAGTAGTGCAAACAGTTTGCTTTATGTTGAGGTCGTGATTGTCCAATGGTGGTGCCATTGAGCTCCTTTTTTGCGGCGTTTCAGTTCATTTTGGCCTATTTTTTTATTAAGCTTTTTCTTGTGGTTTCACTTGGTGGGCAAGTTTCTCCATTACAAACCTGCCCAATGGACATCCACTGCTCCCTGCTCGGAGGTTTATAAACTTCATATTTTTGTCCCAAAAGAACATAAACAGCGTATCAGATGTCAAGGCTGAGGAGTTTTACAATTTCATGGAAAACATGAGCTCATTTATGATTTTATGGCAGCAAAGCAATGCAAATGAAATAAAGTTGGAGTCGTCGTAAGAGAGACTGGAAAACTTATAGGCACGGCTCGAAAAAAAAACGACCTGAGCAGCTTTCGGCAAACATTCAGATGACTTGGCAGCAAGGCGATCGGATTGGGGGAATAAAAAGAGCATCGGGGAGGCGCAGCCTCACAGAGAGGTGGGCAGCGGTTCACCAAGCCGCCGCAAATCACATCCGAAAACAGTTAGAAAGAACCGACTTTGAAGGCCCAACCGTCTCCAGGAGCATTTCAGCTGGAGGCTGGATGTGTCGCCGAGAGACATCGACTCACATGTGGACCCTCAGACTTCGCTCACCATACGTGATGGTTTCCTTCAGTCAGCAAATGCCAAATTGACGTCCTACCAAAGATTAGACACTGCGTAAGAGTCATTAGGACCTTAACTTACTTATTTGAGCGTCTTACCTGATCACTCTTAATTCGAAGTCTTCTTAGAGACGATATAGCCAAACAAACGAGGAGAAACTGAAGCAGGGCTCACCTAAAAACTGCATGTTGTGAGTACAACGGAAGTCGGGATGTTTTTCAGATCAAAACCGGCTCCAGCAGCTCTTCGGTTTCCCTTTGTTGTGTCACCGAATCCTCGAATGGCAGATCGGACGGAGGCGCCGCTCTGGTTTTTCGAACCCTCTTCACAGTTGTCGGGCTTTTGACACCCGCGAGAATGTAATTTATTGTCTAAACACCTGTTGAGTCACTTAAGGGCTGAAAGGAGCCTTGTCTGCGTGTCCACGCACGCAAGGTAAAGACGCTGTTCCCTCCGCAGGACCGACTCGGAGCTGCTTTCTCAATTAAATGGTGGCCAATCAGATTAGGTTGCACGCGTGCACCAGTAGAGTGTGTTTGGGTGCGATTGAGTTACAGAAGGATCCGTGAGGTTTCTGACTTCAGATTTCACACTTTTGATGGGAGGGGTTTATGACTTCCCTAATGGAGTCCTGACTCCCCCCCCACCCCCCAACCCCCACCCGCTCCCTCCCTTCATCTCATTCCAGTTTCCTCCTTCCTATGCCTCCCAATATTTTACAGTCCGGGAGATAAATCCCCCGTTCGTGGGCTGGGTCTGGCGCGGTGAACTTACTCAACCCTTATGAAAAAGCTGCGCTCACTTCCTGTAGTAGTGGCCCAAGGTTGCGGGGCGAGCGGGCTGTGCAAATGTCAACACTGCAGAGTTTAGCCTTTCAGAGTTTAGCTGAGTATTTGGTCCGGGACACTCCCCCCCCCCCCCCCCCCAAGGAAAACAAGAGCAGGCGAAATATTAGGTTCCTGCGAGCTGGCTGGCGCAGCTCGTGGTCCATGGGAATTGTGCCCCGCAGCGGAGAGCAGGGGATTCCTTTAATCCCACCCCTACATATGGGAACCTGGCATGTCTTAGGTCAGGAGCACATATATTGAAGCGTGGCCTGCTTGCTGTAATTAACTTGGCCTTATCGTATCTTTACGTTATTGGGGAGAGTATATTTGAGATTTATTCAGCGGCCTTATTGTCTCCCCACGACCTCACGCTTTCGCTCCCTTATAGAACGAGCCCATGTCGGAGGAGCTCGCTGGCCTAACGCACCCTTTCGAGGCCTGCTGGAGGAACACTGGGAACGGGACATGTGAGGATGTTGTGTATATACACACGGGGAAGGGGGGGGTTGTTTGTTTATCTTCGGAAATGGCTTTGTGGGAATATCAGATTTGTCCTGAACTGGCATAAGGAGTGACATCACTTCCTGTACCCAAGTCCTGGCCGCATGCCGCACTGTGGCAGGCAACAAAACAGACTCTCCGTCCCGTGAGTGTGTGTGTCGTGGTGGTAACTGTGCCAGCAGGAGGGGAGGTTTTGAGGAGGTAGGGGGCTTTGTTTTCCTGGAATATTGGCAAATCGAAAGCTTAAAAAACCCTTCCTGATTTATGTTTGGCTGCTTTGCTTTTTGAAGTAGCCTCTTTGCACAGTGACACGCTCGAAAGCGTCTCCATCGGTGCTTGCACAGGACTGAGGTGGTGGAGTGCAACTGAAACTGTGACACACAAGCTCTCATTTTGTGCAGGCTTACTGGAGGGAGGCTGCTGCCAGGTATCGGGGGTTCCTAGATCCTGCCCCTCACACTTGGCCTGTCATGGGAGATAGTGTGCTAACATGGAAGTTCGTGAGTTGTTCGTGGCCACAAAAATGCATTTGGCATATGCCCCCAAAGGTCTCTACGAAACGTTGCACGCCTTACTTGACCCAGACATGCGTATTCAAGGCTTTGCTGGTTCCTCAGCACATCTCAACATCTGACGAAATGGAATAAAAATACTACGCGGCATGCAAACTGACCATAGCAACAAACTCGGCTAATTATGATGATGCCAAATGATCTGAAACATTCAGCTGTCATCCCTGGAAAAAATGCGTTCTTTCGTGGTTATGCACGTGCAATAAACGCAGCGTGCGGCTGATGTTAAACGCGTGGCGGCTGGCTGCATGGGGGCGCTCGCTTCAAAGCTGTTCGCTGTTATCCCTCAATTTGGCGGGAGGCACAAGCGCGGAACATTTCAGGGCATTACAGAGTCATTACAGCATTGTTTCTGGCTCCGGGCCTACGAGCTCTGTTTTCTATTGTTTTTTTCGCTGCTCAAAAATTCTGTGTTTTTTTTTCTCCTCAGTCGATTTCCTAACTTGTTTCTTCACTGCTATTTTAACTATGTGGTGGGTTTTGCTAATTGAAAGCAGCTGATTCAGCTGGATCATTTGGAAGAAGCGTGTGTTCACTCTGCGATGTCAGGCCGCTTTAGGGGGGTGAAACGCGTGGAAATAAAAGCGAGATCACGGATTGTCTTTTGGGTTTTGTCACGTTTTGTGTCTGCATCGATTCCATTGAAGCGAAATGTCTTGAAAGAGATATTCGTGTTTGAGTCACAAAAGGAGGTTGCGGTCCAAAATAAGAGTCTGCCAAGGACTGTAAAACGTGTCTGGTGACATCACTGCCCAGACCTCGCTGTGTTTCGTTCGATCTAATGTGAGTGTTTTCGCAGTCGCCCCCCCTCGCATGGCTTTACTACTCTTGCTTCCCGTCTTACTTCTAATGCAATCACCGCGAAGGCCTCAAATGAGTTTCAAGCTGTATGAATATAAAGGAATTAATATCGTTTTACTGAAAACAACCATTCGTGAGTACTCCCCTAACGCACATTTATAAGGACCTGTGTCGGTGTACTTGATACTACTTCTACCCCCCAAAAAGGCAGAAGAAATAAACATTTGACCTGGTGTGTGTGTGTGTGGGTGGGTGGGGGGGGGGGGTTAAGATGGAGTAAAGGTGCGTGTCAATCAATCCTGCTGCTGTCTCCTTGTGTGTCTTCCTCCCGAGCGGGGCTGTGGACCACCTTTCCCCAAAAAGCACTGAAATAACATTCAGGAAATTATGCTGAATTTCCGAGCTGCAGCCCTTAAATCCAGTAATTTAATGTTGCATAGTCTTTTTTTGGTTCATAGGACTTTTTGGGTTTAATGCCAGTCAGAGCAGCTGCTTTTTTTTCCAACTTTTGGTGCACTTGTGTCTCCCTGCTGGCTCTCAGGCTTATCGGGTGGTGAGCACGAGGTGCCAGCTACGCTGCCCTGCGAGGGGAATTTTAGTAACCATCACCTTGTTAGTCTTTGAGTTGGTACACCACCAAAAATGTGTCAGAACTTCATGCTGCGTGTTTGGATTGAATGTTTCAACTTGTAAGCAATGTGCCCCACATGCAGCTGCAGTGTGGAGTCAGCAGTTTTGAATACAGCCAATTTTTTTCAGGTCCTGCATGGGCCTTTTTGCACCAAACACTCGTGTGGACTTTGTGAGTGCTTGTAGGAAATTGCAAAGGCTAAGCTTGGAGTTTTAAACGTATCTAAAACTGCATCTTGAGGTAATTGAATCCTGTCAATTGGACCTGGTTTATGTCTTTGTGCTGTCAACTCGACCAGTCTTAGGTGTGGAGCTCTGTCTTTAATCCAGTGATGGCCCCTTAAAGGCCTTTCTGTGGCGCTATACAGAGTTGTTGACAACTGTTCTCTGCATCATCGTTCCCAAGACTCTGATGTTGTTTAGAAATGCATATTTTCTGGTATCTTCCTGGACAATATATCTATCCGTTCTGTGCCACAGAAAAGCAAGAGCAAAAAGCTGATAAACAGTGTTTAAAGCTTTAATCTTCACTTTCCAGGTCGGTTAGGAGCTTCTGAAAGTCTCGCGCAGTCGAATGAAGGCGCCCTAGTTCTGGTGCTGCCGAGCCATCCAACGCTTCTAATGGAGCCTCCAGCTTCCCTCCCTGTGCTCCCACCAAACACCACATGCACTCAGTAATGAGCCAGCGAGGGAACATTAAACGCGTAAAGACCCCCATTTCTCCCAGTAAGGATTAGCAGAGGTTTTAAAAGAGCTGGAGCATCAGACGCAGATTAGCAGCATGTCCAGAAACGGCGCTACAAACGTCTCCTAGTTTCCAGCTTCATTTGTCTGTGTGTTACTTTGTACCTTTATAACTTGGTATTTTTTCTGGTTGATAGATGATTATGTTGTTTCAGTTTAATTAATCACTTAATGCCAGAATGAATTGATTTGTCGAGTTTGCGTTAGATTCTAGAAAGTATCTTCTTTCAAAATCCAAAGAGCAGGCATAAAACCTGCCCCTACCATGAGCAAAGCCCTCCCCCTCCAACAGGAGGGTCCCAGACCCTCGTTTTGGGCCTACCGTAGTATCATTGGCTTATTTAATGAAAATCCGGATCGTATTTGATTTTTTCACAAACTCTCACTGTATTTAATCTTTTGTTGATCACAAACACTGGTGGCTATGCCCATTCTTGCCAACATAGGGAAGCAGGGGGCCTTCAAAATAAAAGCAGTGAGTAGTACTGCCTAAGGAACTGTCAGCGAGAGATCGACTACTCTTGTGGTGTCAATTAAAAGTCCAGGTTAAACAAACGCCAGGCGACATTCAACCAAACTCACAATGGATCTCCCACAAAAAGCCCAAATCTTCCTTCCAAAATTTCCAAGACCTTCCCTACTCCTCGGGAGGGGGGGGCAAGATGAGGAGTAACCACGACGACTGCCCTACTTTCCTACTCGCGAGGTACTTTATTTTCTCCCGACGGCCTCTCCGTCCTCCTGCATTTTCAAACAATTAGACGATGCAATCATTGCCCAACAAATGGTGTAATCTTTTGGCGGTCTCCCAGAAAGAGCTGCGCTCTTCTTTTGTGTGGCGGTTGTTTGTTATTCTCCATGTGTGAGGGGAGGGGGGGGGGGTGAGTTGAAGTGCCCTCAGACGTGTTTGTGGGAGTGAGGCGCGATGACTTGGCTGGGGAGGGAGAGAGTAGGCCTTCGAGTCCTCTGGGAGGAAAGAGGGAGGCCAGGAGAGGAGGAGTAGGAGTGTGTTTGGGGGGGGGGGACTTGAAATACTGATGTACCGCAGGTTTTTGCCATTAGACCTGGTGTTGTTTTCATCAGGCGCAGCGAGAGGATCCCACCAGGTTTTAATATATGTTGGAGAGTGGGAGACGCTCTCTCCGGACTCCCCTGCGCCAGGAAGGAGAAGACGGCGCAAAAACAGTCCAGGTTGAGCGCGTCTGTCAAAGGCCCGGGAGACAAATACGGCAACAATAAAAGCCCCCCTGTGCTTTTCTCACAACAAGGAGAGCGCAGCTATGCTATACATGATCTCGGGCTTTATGCCGATCCAACATGGGCTTATTGCACGGCACGGAAAGAGAAAACAATAGCTATGTGTTCTGGGTCGAGGAGGAGAAGGGGAAAAAAAGCCTCCTTCCCCCCCTTCGCTGTGCCCCAGTGCTGAGCCTCTGTGTGTTTGGAGTCAGTTGGAGGGAGTTTAACATTGTTATCTAACTGTCTTTCACTGAGACTTTAATTATTTCCAAATGTTCCATCTGATTGCTATTGGCAGCCATGTATGAGTTGTGTGTGTGTGTGTGTGTGTGTGTGTGTGTGTGTGTGTGTGTGTGTGTGTGTGATGGATTCTGAAATGCGAGCAGACCCCGGCTGGCATAATGATGGAGGGGTGCAAGTTCTGACCTTGAGGAGGGGGAGAGAAAAGAAAAACTCCTACTTTCTCTTGAGTGCACGCAAGTCTTTAAGGCAGGAGAGGGGTTGTCCAACATAGAGTTAGGTGGGCCAAAACTGGACCGCCATAGGGTTGAGATCTTGGATGAGCAAGTGTGAAAACCGATGAAAAAACGTTACAGAAATGATCTAAAGTCAACAGCTGACTGCTGTCGCCGCAGTAACAGCTGGCTCCCTTTTTCATCGCAAACAAAATGACGCGAGCATCGAATCATCTGTCAGACATTGTGAAAACATGGACACTGTCGGCTGCAAACTGCTTGCTTCATATCAAGTAGTAAACTTCAGTTTGTTTATAGACATTATGCTCCTTCCAGCTTCCAAGCTTAGCGACTGATGCACCGGCTGCTTCTTCTGTTGCGCTATTGCGCTTCGGCGCCTCTGTCGACCCATCGTGAGATTGGCGTCTCTGCGATTTTCACACTCAAGCGGGTCCTACTGTCGAAAAAGCACGTAAAGGAAATTTACCCTTGAGAGGCTCCGGGGGTGGCGGCGGAGATTGTTAACCAACTCAAAGTTTGCGGGCAGATGAAGAGGAAGTTACAAATCATGCGCGAGCTCCTGTGGATTCTCGAGATGAAAAACTGTGAACGTGCACGGTGAGAGTCCGAGGCGACGGAGCGGCTGCATCCGAAACGCACGAGTGGCAGATGCAGCCCAGACACCACAGGCCTCGGTGGCCGCTGCTCAGCCGACCTGGACTCTGAACTTGCAGCAGTCTGAGGATTTATTTATTTAGTTTTTACACCGAGTGGGTTGAGGCTAAAAACGGTCTCGGCGGCTTTTTATACTAGGGACCATTCGATCATCCAGACCCCGCTTCAACCGAAACGGGCAGATGTCCTCTGTCCTGCCGTGACCTTCCAGCGCAGCCCGAACACAGTGCAGGCACAGCGCGGTCCTCGAAACAGACCAATCACAGGATGTGACTGGCATCAGACCCCTCTGCCTTTGTTTAGGTATGCAGTTTAGGACTTCCTGCCGCCGCTTTAACTCGTGCGTTCTCAGCTGGGAGGAATAAAACCGTCGTCCTGCGTACGCTTTTAGCCCCAGCACACACCACTTTTAATAACTTATGGAAGTCATAAAAGTTTTTGTTGCACCATATATGATCTAAAAATCGCCCTGCTCGCCATCTGTTTACATGTTTGGATCCGACGCAGGAAATAATCCAAGCGTGCCCACAAAAACCGACCGAACTGGAAAGACGACCTTATTTTTAATTCTTTCCCTGGAATTTCATGGCGTAAATATAGCAAACTGTTGACTTTCACTGGCAGTGTGGAAAAGTCATGGTTCAAACCATAGTTGTGGGCGGGAAAGCAATGTTAGTTTGCTTTGTGGTGTTGTCATTGTGCTTTTTCTGCATTGTTGTATCTGCAATATTTGGAGGTATATTTAGATTAAAAAAGAATCCCTATTTTTTGTTTTAATTGAGGGTCAAATTTGTTTTACAGCTGGAATCAAACTTTTTTTTAGATGAGGGCCCTCAAAGAGCCCAAATAATTTGGCTGTTTTTTTCCACCGATCGGAAAAGCCCAATTATATGATGTAAATGCCCACAAATGTTTCTTATTAAATTTCTATACATCTGGGATGCAATGTGGCGTGGTGGTTAACGTGCTTGCCTCAAAGCAAGAAGGTCCTGAGTTCACGCCCAGGTTGGGGCCTTTCTTTGTGGAGTTTGCATGTTCTCCCTCTGTATGCATAGGTTCTCTCCAGGTACTCCAGCTTCCTACCACAGTCCAAAAACATGCATAAGCTCAACTGGTGATTCTAAATTGTCCGTTGGTGCATGAATGGTTGTTTGTCTCTGCGTTGCCCTGCGATGGACTGGCAACCTGTCCAGGGTGGACCCTGCCTTCGCCTGTAAACAGCTGGTATTGGCTCCAGCAGCTCCTGCGACGCATAGAGATGGATCATTAAGTGGTACAGACAATGACATGAGATTTCTATACACCTTAACTCACAACAGGTTAGCAAGTTTCCACTAAACCTCTTGTCTGTTGGTGTGGCTGCCATCTGCTGGTCAGTTATGGGTCTTTCCTTTGAGTTGTGTCGCCGCCTCCTGAACAAACCCTCGAGCTTAATACTGCACTGGCACCTTTTTATTTACAAACGCGATCGATTTTTCACAGAAAATCAGTGAACTTGACACTTCTACCAGCACTTTCACGACATGCTGTCGCATTTGACTTTAATTTGGGCTCTTCTCGTTCCCTGCAGGTCCCTTGTTCAGGAGTCCGTGCGAGTTGCTGCCTGTGGGGACGGGCCACCCGGTGCAGGCGGTCCTGAAGAGTTTCACCGCCCTGGCGGGCTGCGCCAGCAGGGCTACCATAAGCCAGCCGCAGGAGGTGCACATCATCAACTTGCGGGGTCGCACTCCAGACGGCCCGGGCAATACTCCCGCAAAAGTAAGTCTCCCCCGCCTCCCCTCAAACTGGAAGTCCTACATGAACAACAAACTGGTTTTAGCAGATAGCTGTGTTGAGGTCCTGTGGAAAAGACGCCTGACACCCCACCCTCCCCCCTTCTTTTGGGGACTGATAAAGAGTGTAAGATCTGCTGGGCCTCATTGTTTCCACAGCCGCCGTGTGCTCTATTTTGGTCCGTGACTCTGATAATGCCTGCCAGTTCTTTTCCATCCGACTTCGAGGAAGCGCGCTGGCTAAAGGTTCAGTTCGAAGGCCCCCGTCACGAAAGAGCGGAGCAAGTGGAGTTCATTGGCGCGTCTGGGAAGATGCAGGGAAACAAACGAATGTCGTCAGCCTGTGCTGCGGCTCTGGAGCTGCTGGCCAAAGTGGCCAGTATACGAGAGAGGCGGGGTTGAGATTAGCTGTGACCAGAAAGCACGAGGAGGGGACTCTGTCCAACACTCTACCGTCCACCCTTCTGTCCATTCGTCCATTTAGTTCAGTGCAATCTATGCTTTCATCCATCCAAAACCCTCCCTTCACCATTCATCAAACTCTCCATCTATTCGTCCAACGAACACTCCCCATCTGTCCGTTTAGCCATCAACCGACACTGCATCAGTCGGTCCAACCACCTGTATGTTCATTCGTCCATCCATCTGACCATCCTTTCATCCTGCAAAAATTACAAGAAACTAACAACACCCTTGACACCCCAACTGGAGGCCGAGCACGGCAACCCTGCCCCAGTGGACTATGCCCGCAATATCCCCAATAGAAGGCCTCCGAGATACATCCTGATCTATTGTTTCAACTACCTCGATTGACCCCCCCCCACTCCCCCTTCCTTGAAACTATTGTGAGTTTGTGCCACAAGTAGCTGAACTCATCTGGCCCCTGTTGTAGTGCTTGTTTGTTTTCTGAATCTTTTCGATCTCTCCCTGGAGCCAAGACCCACTCCCCCTTGAAAGGGGGCCGGTGGGTTTTCACAAAGAAACCCCAACAGTTTACTGTGGACGGTGTTACCTGGTGAATGGTGGTCTCTGAGAAGGCAGAAGAGGAAGATGTAAGCCCACCTCCTGTAAGACCCCAGTCCGAAGGCTTTGGGCAATTGGGGGGGAGCAAAGGGGGAAACCAGGAGATAAAACTGTCAATAGTTAGTTCAAGGTGCGAAGTTCGTGATAATCCAACAAATAAACAGATAAAGGGGAAAAAAAAAAGTTTCGAAGTCGTCCAAGGATTTCGTCCCACCATCATGTAACCTTTCTAAGAGGTGAAAATACCTGTGAGAACCCTTTTTAAGTGCCTGCAATTCTCAGATCAGTGTATTTTGCTGGGCGTCACCCCCCCTCCCCCCTTTCTGCATTCATCTGCCGGCTCGTGTCCCGACGGCGTTCAAACGGCTGACGTCGGCTCGGTTTGGGAACCTCTCCCTGCCCTCGGGTGCTTTCGGGCACCTCCTGTGGCTGGAGTCGTCGCCCCCCCCCCCCTATCAGACATAGTTCCGATATGAATCACGGGCCCTCAAGAAAACCGCTGCGTCTGGAGTCGAACCTGTCCCGGGTCTCGCCCCCTCCCACCTCCCCCACCCCCTCACTCACTGCAGTGTGAAGAGCTGCGTGCTCGGACTTGCCACCGCCGCTCTGCTGCTGATGCAGGCTTAAGCCGTGCCAAGGGCCAAATATACAGAAAGGCATTGTGTGTGGATATATGCCGCATCAGCAGGAAAAGCGCAGACATTAATCTCTGGCCTTAGTGGCTGCAGTCGTTTCAAAGCTCGAAGGCACAGAGTTGTGTGATAGATCATAGGTGAGGATTAGACTTTGGGCAAAACCTGGTTGTGCAAAGAGGTGGTGCGGGCTTCTTTTTGGAGGCACTGTTTGCCTGTAGCTATGGCAATAAAGGGAATGATTTTGGTGTATCGTATGTACCTGTTTGGCTACGGTATGCCAATAAAACGAGTAATAAAAATATGAAAAAATAAACCCCACAATTCCTTTTTCAGCTCCAGATTTTTTAACGACCCTTTCTCTGCCTGGCAGCTTTGTGTCTCGTCAGGATCCCCATAAAAGGTTTACAGTAAACCGACAGCCATGCACTTCACAGGCTGCCGTTTTATTGTCCCAATAAATTTCCTGAATTATGAGGCTTTTATGTTCGGCCTGTAATCACCACGCCCCCTCTGAGCGCTTCACGCGCGCCGCTGCGTCGCCTTGCCAAGCGCGAAGGCTTCGTTGTTTGATCTACTAATATTTGTACTGAGCTGGATTATGATGAGGTGCAGTCCAAACACACCCGCTGTCAGATTAGAGCGTTTGTGTCGCAACAGGTATTTCTCAGAGGAAGCGGTCATCACCGTGTTTAATTCTGCATAGGGTGGGAAAAGACACAGGATGATATTTGAGTTGTGTTGAGAACAAAGCCGGGATGTCAGACATCAAGTATCCAACGAAATCCAACGGTATTACAGTGAACCTTCGCTATACCGCGGTTCATCTCTCACAGCTTCGTTGTTTAGTGGATTCTTTAGTGCAGTGTTTTTTGTTTCGTTTTTTTTACAGTCTATGAATGTTTATTATGTCCTGCGCCCTGATTGGCTGAAGGACTGCAGGCCAATGTCGAGCAGTCTCCTCCGCGCCTCGTCTCTGTCCAGTACAGAATGTGTTCGGCTCGGCAAAGTTACGTGTTTAATTGTTGCACAGTTCATTTATTTTGTCGTGGAGGAGAATTTGAAACGCTAAAGACGACTACTTCGCAGATTTCGCCTGTCGTGGGTTCTTTTTGGAACGTGACCCAGCGATTAAACGAAGGTTCACTGTAATCCAGTTGAGCCATCGAGAGTTGAGGTGAAATGTGAGGAGCAAAGTTGATCCGTGAATTAGGTGAATAAGAAAAAAACAAAGCTAATAAGATGGTGTGTGACGAGACCTCGGGACAATGTTTTCATTTGTGTTAGTGAGCGAAATAAAGTGTTGTTTCACACTTTATTACACAGGTGCTGCTCCCAATGTGTCAAATGATTTTTACCCCCTTATTTTTCTTATTTGATATGTTCTGTGTTATTTATTTTATCCTATCTTTTGATATTAAACGGGTTTTGCCTGGACCTTTTTAGATGCAAGTTATGGAACTTTTCAGACTGCAACTGTGTGTTTGACAGTAAATTAAAGTCTTCATGTCCAGTCAAATTGAAACTCGGTTCTAAATATCAAGGTTTGCTTCACCGAAAGCATCTTAAAACAATAAATTATTCATGTCAATGATCCAGCGAGGGGGAAAAAAATTCAATCAAAAAAGAAAAATGCCTTTCTTGAACTTTACACTTCACATTTGAATTTGGGTCTAAAAGTTGGGATGGAGAAAATTAGTTTAACTTAACTTCATTCTTTGCGATTTTATAACTGAGAAACAAGTTACCCTCCATATAAAATGGTTATTAATCCATTAACAAAAGTTGGACATGAGGTTGCAATGTTGGGGGGAGGGGGCGTGGTCAAAATGCCAGTATGGGTTCAAAGGAATTCAGGCTGAATGTTGTGTTCCACATTCTGCCTCTTGGAGATGCATCTGGGACGAATATGAAGTGAAAGTCCACTTTTTAATTTCATAATAAGGAAATAGTTTAACTTTTTTCCGTCTCATTCTTGTTTATCCCTTCAAGACGAAAACCAAACATTTTTGCATCTGCTCCTGCTCGACTGCCGCCTTGTCCCAGCGGACAAACATCTGCATCGTCCAGATGTGGGCCCGAGCCGAGGTCCTCCTTGCTTTTCGCTCTGCAGAAAATCACACTTGACCAGCTTTTAGTTATGCACAACCCCACAAGAAAAAATGCTGTTTTCACTTGCCCTCGGGAGGTTTGAGTGGAGCCACTAATGATTCGAAAACACAAGTCGGCTGACAAACTCAGGTAGCCCAGTTTGTTTTGGTAATCCTCTGCTTGTTATTGTGGCCAAAGTGAGTATTTGTCGGTCCTGAGTCACGTTTATTTATTGCGGTGGAGAGCACAATGTCAAATCCAACGTTGGACTGGAAGTGACTATTAGTTACCAGACTTTTCACTTTGTCCAGCGCCCGTTCATCCACCACCTCCGCGTGGGAGCAGAGGCTACAGCGTGGCGGACGTGTAAATCCATCCGCCGTCTGGCCCCGCGTGCAGCCTTTTGGCCGCGGAAGGTCGCTCGGGCTTCGGATGGAGATTTAGAGGCCTTCTGCTCCTGGAGGTTTCTGATCATGATTAGATAAGCCCGCCTAAGACCCCCACCGGTCCTTGATTGCTTTTCCATCTGGGACGTCGGCACAGATGGGCCTCCGAACGGGGTTGCGTCGGAGGGCAAGTCGCGCGTCACGTCAGTGTCTCGTCGGGGAGCGTTGCCCCTGATCTCTCTGTGACAGGAGACGGGACGTTCCTGATGATTCTACTCGCTGTGGTGTCCTTCACTTGTTCAGCACGTTTGTTTCTCACTGGAAACTCTTTCCAGACCAAGTTTAGGCTCCTCCACTCTTTTGGGACCCGTGTGTCCCAAAAAGGTGACTTTCAAATATGCTTTTTTTTTTTTCTCTCCAAGTTTGTGTTTTCTATAAAGCACTAAAAGTCAAAATACTTTGCCCACAAACCACTTATGCGGAAGGGTTCGTTCCCCCTCTGCTTGTGTGTCCACACTGCATTCCAAACAACCACTTTGCAGCAAAATTGTATTGCTTTGTTTGGGTCCCTGGGCAAAATGCGACAGCCGGTGAAAAAGATTGCCTGAAAATACTTGGCGGTTAACCTTTTCTTAACACCAGGTTCAATCTTTCATTTAAAGTCGCCACAGAAATCTCCAACAGGCGTCCGTCTTACTTTCTTCGCACCTTAATTCCCTCCCCTTTCGGATTTGAAGGTGTGCAAATGCATTTCACTTTGTAATTGGCCCTTTCCGGTGTTTGCTTTGGCATGTGTATCCTTTGCTTATTTTCCAAGTCAGCTCCTGGGTGCCTGGTCAGTGTGTGATTATGTAGATGTGCTCCTGCCGCCTTCTCCTCCTCCCCCTCTTCACCTCTGCTGCTGGGGGGGGGGGGGGGGGGGGGGGGGGGCGGAAAGGAGGAGGAAATGCTGTCTGGGCCGCAGAGCAGACTGTATTTGGATGTTTTGAGCGACGGTCCTGCGGCAACAGGAGGGTCCCTGTGGTTGACTGGAGAACATGACGTGCCCTTCAAGACTCTCACTGTCTGTAAAGCTCGGCCTCGCCCAGGTGAGAGTGAACTTGCGGCTGCACGCGGCGTGCACCAGCTCGTTTGGACAAAGCAGATGATCGCACGGTCCGATTTTCACGCCCCCCCCCCCCCACTTTGCTACGTGTGAGGCCCGATCGCCCTTCTCTCTCACATCCATGTGGGATGAACGACCCCATGGCCAGCGCGCCTCAACGACATAGAGGCGTGAGAGCTATGGATTGCTTCCTGCCTGCGGCAGCGAACCCCATTCTGCATGGGTATTAACCGACGGGTATGAGCTGTTACCCTGCGGAGGGGGAAACGCGCAGCTGGGCCTGACTCGGAACACACGCTGTGGCTCCCGGCCAAGCTCCACACCAAACGCTGAGTTATTAGGAGCAACGGGATACCTCAGTAGTGACTCGCGTGCTCGCTTCGTCTGGCAGGAGCTGACGTTTAAAGAGCTCGCAGTGACCGTGCGGTAACAGCCAGAGGTGGAAAGCACACCCATGCATCACTCTCGCGGACCCCATGTCCAGCAATATCAGCCATACTGTTTCGGCATTGGTGCAACCAGGAGGACCACCCCCTCCCTCCTGCAAGTTAAGCCACGGATGCGCCTAAAGGACGCTGGTCTCACTGGGATTTATCACAGGAACCGCTGATTCAAATTAACAAGTCCCAACAGCTGTCGGGCTCTTGTGTCAACTTTGAAGAATTCGGTCGGAAAGCGCTTTAGCTCGGCTTTGCAGGCGAGTTCTCACGGAGAGCCGAAGACCGTAAGTGCCGCCTCCTTCAGCAAGCCGAGTGCAGCCGCAGAGAAATCGCCGGTGTAATGCTACACCCCGGTTCAAATCAGCCTATTAAACAGCGATTCGCAGTGGTTGAAGATGATTCTGGCTGGAATCCTTGGTTAATGGACGGTTGCCCTCCGAACTGTGAAGACAACATGTTTGAGAAAGCTGCGTTCAACATGCCCAACCTCCGAGATGAACCGAGGTAGAGGGAGAGAAACAACAAGAGAAGGCAGTGAGCTGCAAACCAGTTCACCCTTTGTTTATCTGTAAACGGCTAAAAAAAAAACGTGTGCGAGAGATTCTGTTGGATAAAGAGCACCTTGTTTAGACCATCAGATCGCCTTTACGAGCAATTTCCTCCAGAGAAGAAGTAAACAGGAAGTTGCGACACAGAGATGGAATTAGCTCATGAAATCATTCAATTGTAGTTTTTTGGCATTCAACTAAATAAGCATGAGTAATGAAAGAAGTGTTAATATTGATTCCAGTGGAAGAAAGTTAGTAGTATCCAAGTTCTGAATGAACTCATGGTTCCTGCTGTGATTATCTCTTTTTGAATAGGATCAGTATTGATGTAGTGCACATAGTTGTGCACATAGTTGTGGTGTTATGTTGCCATGACGCATTTCACTCAGCTGTCAGCACTGTGGGTCAGTCTGAGGACCGATGTGCTTAAGTTGGGAGTCGAATAGTCGTCAAAACATGTTGTTGTGGTGTGTTAGATTTCATCAGTGAGTAAAGTCATTTATTTTCAACCGTGTATGCTTTTGCAAAGGTTCACAATCCAGACGGTCATACAAAACTTGGCTTTGCAATTCTTAAAGTAAGACGACAGTCAGGAACGATGCATTAACCCCTCCCCCAAAAACATAGTCGATAAACTTGCGAAGTTAAGCGAGGTATTGAATGATGCCATCGTTTCACCATTTCCGGTATCGACACAAATATGGACGGCAATTATTTCTGAAATTAGCAGCTAAGTCCAGCTTTGAAAAAAAGTAGCATTTCTGGCCTCATGAAGAACGGCAGCTTCATGTCAACACAAAAGCAGTGATGAGTGATGAAGTCCGTCTCCATGGATACCACCTCTCAGTCCGTCTCCACTGGACCTGCAATAAACATAGGCTTAACTTTCTAACACTCAGGCAGACACCTTTTATGCTGCTCTCCGGACTTTAGGTTCGGGATCAACGAGGTAAACCGGAGGTCCGCGAAATAGTAAGCACCGAGTTAGCAGCCGGAATCTGAAGTTCCGAAGAAATCGGTCCTCCGAAGTTCTCCTTTTTCAATAACATTTTATGAAAGAGGAGTAAATGGCCCGTTTCTGAGAAAGAAGCCATTAGTAATTTAGCGGGTCGGACCACTTCCCTTTCATTTTGTGTTTGCGCGGAGCTGTTGGCCGGCCCCCGACAATGACCGCTGAGCATTGCCAGACTACACCGAGTGAAATCTGTGGGCTGGCTCGTCTGAGCGTCTTCAGTACGGGGCATATTTCTCATTTTTATCCCCCCGAACTCTGGCTTTTTACTCAACATCTCCATTAAACTGTTGGCTGCTTGTTTTTATCGACCAACCCTCTCCGAATCTCCAGGATTTTTTTTCGTCTCCCGTTCCCGTTCGTCTGGAGCAAAGTGTGATGATTTCTTCAGCTCCAGTGGTCCTGATCAAAGAAACAGACCCCCCCCCCCCCCCCCCCACCCACTCTCCCTTCTCTATGCGGGGCCTCAGACTGGAAAGGCAGGACCCTTGGACGGGTCAACTGGAGCGACTGAACTGGCAGGTCCGTGTGCGGCGTGCGGCTGCCAGGTCAGGGCTGCGTGCTTCAGAAGGTAGTAATTTCCTTAAATAATGGCCCAAAGATTTTCACATTTGCACAAAATTGAGTTTTTCTAAAAAGGAGATTTAATCGCACAGAGCAACGGGTGGGGGGGGAACTAACCCCTGCTGCTCGTATTTCATCCCAGCTCTTAACCCTTTGGGATTTACAGGCAAAATATCTCTTTCCCCCCTTCTCCCTGGGTTGACTATTGACCTGAAAGTGTTGGTGTTTTGCCACTTAAACTCAACCAAAACAATGATCTCATCCTGAAGCGCTGCTCTCCCCCCTCCCCCGATCCCTCCCTGCTCTGGTTTTGAAGGTGTAGGTATCAACTTTAAACCCCCCCCCCCTTTCTTTCCACATGCTCATTCTGTCACACGTCAAGCTGGCCTTTTGCACCCCGCACTAACAAACCACCACCACATGTGGGTGTTATTGCAAGACACCTCGTTGCCAAGTCGCAGTCGAAGGGAAAACAAAAAGAGGCCCGCGAGGGCGATAGGGCCGGGGGGGGAGGGATAAACAAAGGGGGAGGGGCGGCGATATCTGGAATCGCCCGTATTTCTCTCTAATCAGTTTACCAAAAGGCAAACATCAAACACAGCCCCTGGCTCCGAATCAGGGTGAGGCCGAGCAGATGATTGTTTTATCAGCTGGAATTCACCGGTATCGCGGCCCCTGCGAACGCAACTCGACAGAGGAGCTCGAACGGTACAAACAGCTGGCCTCAGCTCGCACACATGATGACAAACTGCGCGCACACACACGGAGGCAACAGTACTTCAATTCAGACGTGCTCTGGAGGCCCTGGTGCACCTTCACGCTGTTATCACTTGGCCCCTTAGAGTGAGGCTCCGCCGAGTAGCTCTCTCCTTGTGGAAATGTAGACTGTGTGTGTTCGTGTGCATGTGTGTGTGTGTGTGTGTACACTGTGTAAACTTCAGAGTGTGATTGGTCCCTTGCAGTTTTGTGCATTGGTCCCTGCAGAAAAACTGGTCTGAAGTAGACGTTTCTCACTGAAGGACTTTTTTCCATTGAATAACCAAGCAATAGATTCTACAGCTCCAGTTTGCCAGAACTCAGTCGTGAGGCCAAACCTTTTTTTGTGATAAATCAAGGGGGAGGTCTTATTTTTTCCTCCAGGACCCCCACCCTGCAGCGCTGTACCTTGCCCTTTAGCTGCAGAGATCGCTATTCAGGCGTTCCGTGTTTCTCCGGGGGGGGGGGGCCTCCAAAATAAAGCCGAGCCCATGTCAAACAGCTCGGCGTTGAGCAGTGCGCTGACGATTAGCATCGCGGGCTCTGGGGGAGAACGGCTCCAGGTAGCATCCTCTTGGCGCTCAAAATATGTGGGTGGCACTGATAAGAGCGGTCGACAGGTTTTTGGTCCGCCTCCTGCTCTGTCATTGAGCTCCTTCACTCTCTGACTGCCCCCCCACCTCCTTTACTCCCTCTGTAGACCCTCAGTGATCCAGAAAGAACTGAGATCCAGACAGACAAGACATACATACATGGACATCAGATAAGGTGCCGTGATTGGTCCCAGGCAGCTCTCGGTCCTATCGGAATTCTCCGTCAAGACTGAGTGATTTCAAATGTTTTTCAGAATCGGTTTCATCGCGATGTTCAGTCTCGTTTGGTTTACTAAACAGTTTGTTTTTTTTCAATCGCCTTTTGTTTAAACTGGTAGAGCTTCTTTTACATGACAGCTCCTCTGTCAGAAAAGTCCAGCATGTCCTGCAGAGGTTTCAGCAGCTCATCTTGTAGCAACACTTATGGTGAAATGAAAGATGTATCTATTTCGGTGTAGGGTGTTTTTGTTGTTGTTGCTTCAGTGGGGGACAAGTCCAGGCTTCAGACAGGCCAATAAAACACCTTCTTAAGTGTCCGCAGGAGAAGCGCAGTCTGATTGTAAAGCCCTGCAACAGCAAGCTCTCTCTGCCTTTACCGTGTCTTTGAAGGCTGTGTTGGTGCTGCGTGCATAACAGCTGGAGTTTTGGGTTGCGTTGTTTTTGAGGGTACAACCCTGGATCGTAGCAGGACGCAGTGGCTCCAAAAACCCAGCAGTCGAGACGACTGAAAAGGAGTAGAGCTCAAATTGTACGATGGAAAGGGAACACGTGAGCAGGTTGTGGTGTCGTATCAGCGAAAGGAAGTGACAGAGCTGTGCTCTCAAATGTCAGACTGAAGTGGAGAAAACTCTTCAGCCCTTTTATCAGGTGCAGAAGCTCTGCCAACAACGACGCCTTTCCAAAGAGATTCTTCGTGTTGAGCTGAAGTGATCAAATGGAGAGGCGTTGGATTCTGCTTCCCCCCGTGTCTGATGGAGAGCACTGATGGAGCCATCACTGGTGTCTAAGTCAATCATGCCGCCTCCTTTGATGCGCCCCCATACATTTTAGAACGCTGCACTGATCCCGGGCTGGATTGCTCCGATTCTTGCCAGCTTATCTTTCACGGTGTCGCAAACCCATCCTCGTCTTCCTCTTTAAATGACTTTGCCTCTATGTTGGCCTTTTGTACTCGAAAGACAAGTTTGTTTTTTGTTCGGGTTTTTTTTTAGGGGGGGGTGGTCAGCTCTGTGGTTGGCTCAGGGGAGCATAGGAGTCAGGTTTGGTTCCTGGCATCCCACTGAATACTGAGGTTTTTTACTCTATCTTTTTTGGTGAAAGCGGCTCTGTTTAACACGCCCGCCTGCTGCTCGCTTTCGCCGCGCCGTCGTCTATCCTCCAGCTGATTATCATTTCCTGGGAGGGAGACTGTGCTCCCAGATTAGTCCTCTCTCTTGGGCTAATTAAAGGATGTTTAGGGTTTTTTTCCGACTCACCAGGGCTCATCAGGCACTTAATTAGCTCTGTCAATAAAGGAAACTCCCTCTTCCTGCAGGGTCGCTGAGCCGCTCTGATACCGGAGCAGCGGGGGCCGCGAGGGGTGGCCAACCACATGAGCGAGACGGGACAAACAGTTCGCCCGTCGCAGTTGCAACACCGCGGCCAGCGGTGGGAGCTTAATCCCACCATGTGGTTTAGATTCGCACTGAAAAGCTGGCGCGCTGGATGCAGCGTTTTTTCGTTGGCGCCGTGTTTGTTGTTGGAGTTGATTTCAGAGTGTTGGAGGTTGACACCGCATTGTTTTGCACCCCCCCCGCGCCGATCCGTTGTTTACACACACTACCTCCACTGATGACAGTGCTTTGTGATGGGGGGGGCCCCGCTCCAGCTGTCGTCCCTCGCATGTGGTTTGGTTTCAGTAACACGATAGGACCGGGCAAGCCCCCCTCCGTCCGTGGGCCGTGGAACCTGGACCCCCCCCCTCCCCCTAGAACAGTGATTCACCAAGGACAAAACTCAGCACTACCAGGTCCCAATGCCACAGGGGCTACTTAAAAGCCCTGTGTCCCTGCGCCTCCTCTCTCCACATCCTGGCCAGCGTGTGCTGGCCAAGGCCCCTGACCAGCCCTCACCATCCTGGAGGCCCAAGCGGTCAGGGGAAGCGCTGCAGCTGCACGACGACCACTTTTCCTCCCCCAATGAAGAACTGCGCGACCCAGATCGGCTGTGTTTACCTGTAACAGCTCACATTTTCCGCCGTTTTCGCTGCCTCTTGGCGCTTCCTCTTCCCCACAGCCGTGTTTATGCCTGTGTTTGTAGGTGACTCACGTCTTCTGGAAATGTTTCTGTCTGGGCTTCAGAATTCCTCGTCTTTTACAGCTCTCGCTCTGTCTCTCTCGATCCGTCTCATTTCCCTGTCTCCCTCACCCGTCCATCTCTCCAAACCCTGGCCTTCAAATCAAGCCAGGTATGATGAGATTTCGGTGGTTGTTGTTCTCGCATGGCCGATGCGTTGCCCCCCCCCCGCTCCGAGTCCAGACAAAGAAAGCTTCCCTCATCTGTTTGTTTGGATGATCATGCAGATTGCCACACAGTAAACGTGTGGTAATTTCTTCCGTTTGCTGGCCGGGGGTGGGGTGGGGGGGCCATTTATAATGATTTTCACAGCACTTCTACAGACCACATCACACAACACTCCTGCAGGGCTCACATCTCTCACATCTGCCCGGGACTGTTCATCGGGTTCCGATGGTTCTGTCTCTACACACTGATATCTCCCGTTTTGAAAGACACCACACAGCATCACAGTCATTGATGCTGAGTCACAAGAGCATCCCGTTGGCATTAAGAAATGTTTGCCTTCGTCCTGAGTTTTCCCGCGATGCTTCTCAGCGTTTTTGTTGGGCAGCCGGCAGGCAAAGTGTGAGAGTGAGTCGCTGCACTGTCTTGTGGGGCTGAGCGGTGTTTCAGAACGAGACAGCTGGGCGCGGCTTCATTAGTTGGTTCATTGAAGTATATCTGCAGACGCTGTTCCAGGGTCGTTATTTATTTATTTGTTTTTTGTTTGTTTGTTTGTTTGTCTGCCTGTCTCGCTTAACAGGAGCCAGACAGCCAAACGATACTTGCTGCTGCTTCATCGTGTGTTCCAGAGTGGTGTTGTATGGAGAGGTGGCCTGGGAACAGTTATTGATGATAGTTTTTATTAGGCGTTAGCATTGCTGCAGTACAAAGCAAAGATGGCTCAGATGTGATGTCAAAACGTCCTCTATCTTCATTGAATAGTTGAAATACATTGAGAATTTTGCTTTTGAAAAATTGTGGGTATTGTGTTTTTTGTTATTAGCAACAATAATAATAAAATAAATAAAGGAATAAATATATGAATGAATAAATATTGATCATAATAACAATATACAATATATAGATACTGAAAATACTTCAAGTGGTGATGTTTTCTTATGCAAACATATCCTCTTCACTTTTGTCTATGAGATACCTCAGGGTTTATAGTTGGGCCCCATTCAGGAATGAAGTGGGACTGATTGCATTTGCTAATGGCTGGAAAGTTGCTTTACCTGTTGAAGATCAATGCAATCCTAGTGGTAAAGCTGCTTTTCCAGAATAACACAAGTTTGTTTTTTAAATTCTTCCTCACAAGGTGTAAAAAAAAGATGAATTTCAAAATAAAAGGCAGATATCGAACTTGTTTGTTGTTTAGTCTGGTTGAAAATGGTTGCTGCTCTGTTTCTGCCAAATAAGAATCGGTCCTGCAATTAAAAAGAGTCCACTTTTGTTTTTAATTGCGGTGGCTGAAATGCAGAGCAGATAAGTGCAGCAGGAGTGCAGTGTAGCAGAAAAACTGCTGATGGTTTCCATCTCCGATCGGGGATCTCTTCTTGATCGGTCGCCCGCATTAACCACATCTAAACCAAGTCGTTGCTCCGTATGTTTTTCATCGTTCAAACACTCATTTTCGTGATCTCCGTCAACATGATTACAGTTCGTTTTATTATTAGTTCCAGCACAACAGAGAAGGCTCTGTTTTTGTCAAACGACAGTATTTCATTTTGTCAAGCTGCGGCTGATTAGGTTACCGGGAGGGGGTGGGGGAGGGCAGTGTTCGTTGGCATCTCATAATGTGAGTCCTTGCGGGTTAAATTAGTGACTTACAGGCGTTAACTGCTGACACGCAGGATGGGGCTAATTTGATTAGCCTGAGAACACAGAGGGGAGGAAGTTTGACGGAGAGAGGTGTTGGAAGAACCCCGGAGAGTTCTCGCTCTCACCCAGACCCACGGGGACGGCCGTCTCTCACAGCTTCCAGACGGGATACTGTAAGCGGATTGGATGATGCACGGCAGTGGGGCGGATCAGTTCTTTTGAAGATGCGTTTCGGGGTCAGATCACACCTGACCCTTTGGGGTCCGGATAGATCCCAGTGAGTGTGAACCCAGCAAACCCCCCAAACTGTGTCGCTCCTGAAAAACACACCAGCATGTTGGGTTTTTTTTTCCTCGCACGCTTTTGATGGCAATCTGAGAACAGAGGAATATTTGCATGTTGTTTAGAAGTCAGAGACCCTCCACTTACTATTTTTTTCCCCTCTCCCATCCTGCTAACAAAGACTCCTCTGTGTGAAAGTTCACATCCTGCTGAGGCTCCAGATTTAGCGCCTTTTTAGGGAGAGCGCAGCGTGCCGCCTTTGTGAGTTTATCAGCAAAGGGAGTGCATAAACAACCACAAAACGCCCGATAAAGGCCCGACAATCTACAGCATAAACAGGGCTGCATTTACATGAGAAGAGAGCAGCCCGACGTTCCTGGTTCGACATGAGTGAGCGGCGCGGGGGGGTGGGGATGGGGGGGGCAATCAAAGGCTCGTTTTGGCTGTGTGAAGTGGGATCACGGGGATGGCTGTGCTGAATCCTCCTCTCTGTTCCTGCAGCGCATTTGAAGCAGCGTTTTTGTTATGAGATTCCAATTTTTTTTCCTCCGTCATCCCCACCAGGTCGAGCTCCATCTGAGGCCCTACAAGTCCATGCTGCACCACCAGAAGCCCCTGGTCTTCGTGCTCAGCTCCCCCCAGCCGCTCATCTGGAATGTCAAGGCGGAGAACCTGGCGCCGCGCATCAAACATACCTTTCATGTGAGTCCAGCATCACTAAAGGCCCGAAAAATCCTCCTTCCTAAAGCCGCGTGTTCATTTCCTCACAGGCTAAAGCTGAACCAAGCTCCCCGTTTCGGGAGCTTGGTTCCGAGAGCAAAATACTTTGAGTGATGTTGCTTTGCAGAGGAGGCCGTTACGCAAGCAAAAGCAGTTCTAACTTGTGTTTTTTGGGGGGGGGGATCTGGAGGGCATGTGTGCATCAGTAGAGTGCCAGTACAAAATGTACTGCAGAGACATGTGACTCGTATAAAAGTACAATCTTTAGTGCAAATTAGATTTGCACATGTTGAAGAGAACACGATTCAGACGTTTTGGAGAATCTGGAGGAACCCCTTGCTTTTATTTCGAAGGCTCCTTCTCCTAAGTAGAGTAGGTGTGTCTGAGGGTCCGCCGCATCTTTGTGGGGCAAGTGCTTGTATTACCCGAATTTGCCTCAGCGCGAGTCCAACAGGCCTCTTGCGTCCACACAACACTACTGAAAACAGACGTCGAGGAGTCCGTGTGAGTCAAGGGGACACAGACGGTGAGCGTGCAGGTTAAAGAAGAGCTGGTGTAATAACAGGCTTTCACCATCCTCATTAGACACATGAAACAGACTTCCAGTGTATTTCTACTTGTACTTTACTGCAGTACAACATTTTTTCCATGCCAATTAAGGATAAAATACTGTCAACCATTCCCTCTGAGCCAAAATAAGTTTGAGCCCTTGGCCTGCATAATGGACTAACCATGAACCTGCCTCCATGCGGGTGGGGCCTGAGTTTAGAGATATTTTTTTGGGGGGCGGCAGGCTCATCCCAGTAGTTTATAAAAATCTATAATCTAAATGACAATATTTTACTTTGAAATCAGCTTTTTTTCCTTTAGAGCAGGCAGAGTTTGTGTTTTCGTCTTGTTTTGTTGACTGACCCAAAATAGCCAGGCAGGTTTTTGCTAGCCCCATGGCGCGAGTGGGGGAGTAAGAGGAGGGCGTGAGGGGTATCTTGGTTTAGCTGAAGCCATCCCCCACCCCCCACCCCCTCTGGGGAGCTTGCCATATTTAGCCAATGTACCAAGGGGCCTCTTTGGGAAAAGTTAATGAAATAACAAAGGGGGACTTCTCCAGAATCCTTTTTTCAAAGCCTCAAACTTTGTATCACATGAGAAAATCACAGCAAAAATGGGACCCAGCGGGACGAGCGCACCGTGGAACCTCTCGAGCGGTCTGAAAGGCTTTCTCTGTGTTCCACGGCTTCCCCGCGGGTAATCGCTTTCAATCGAACTTTAACACCGCGGCCCCGTGCAAGAATGTAGCGTCAGGTAGACAAATCGCTTCCACATGTGCGCCGCTGTTTTCCTGCTTACCGCTCCGACGCAAAACATCCTGCCGTGAAAGCCGGTGTGAGATTGTGTCGTGTGGAGATGCATGCTGTTGTTGTGAGACTTCCTGGTCCGCACGCTCTGCGCTGCGGCTCAGGCGGGGGGGTGGGGGGGTGGAGGTGGTGCATCTACCTCAGCTGGACCTCAGGACACCGAGGCCTCTCCGCTTCATGCATGATCTTCATCTGTGTGAAGTCGCTGAGTTAGGTTTGAGTTTTTTGGATATGTTGGAAAACACCAAGATGCACAAGTTCTGCAGCTGGTGATGCAGGAGGAACATTGCACAAGAAGACGCCCCCCACGCCCCCCCCCCCCAACCCCCGGCAACCAGTGGTCCCTTTTACTTATTACTTCCTGGGGTCGTGAAAACGTTCTCCTGTCGAGAGGGGCCTGATGCATTTCCCTCAGATGGACGTGCATGTGGCCCACTGGTGTTTTTCTTACGGCGCGATAACGTGTGGCCGGCGGGGCGGGGGTCTCTGTGGCGAGCAGCAGGTCAGCATCATGTAAATGTCTTTCCCCCACCCACCCCCCACCCCCCTTGTCAGCGGTGGCGGACGGAAAGCAGCTGAAAAGCTTCGTTAAGTGCGGGGGTCCGCTCCCAGCTCGTCACTCCGCCTCTAATGATGTTAGACATGGCCGCTCTCGCTGAGTGAGGCGTTTGCACTTCTGCTCACTCTCAAATAACTGACACCACTCTGTGTGTGCGTGCTAAACGACGGGGACATGCAGGAAAGCGTGTCTTTCAGACGGGTTTAAGGGAGCCACACATCCTCAGCTGTTCGGCCCGCTGCAGCGAATCTCTCTTTTCTCAGCCCGACGCGAGATATCATCTTTCTCCTCCTTGTCTGACACAGTATAGCAGTTCTAAAGTGTGGTGCCGTGTGATTAAAAAGGGGTGTCTGCGGGGACGGCAGAGGCCCCCGCCGTCGGATAAAGCCTGGCTAATGGTTGCGACCAGCGGCGCGCGAGGCCTCCCTGACAGAACTGGGTGTTAAGTATTTTAAGTTTGAGCGACAGCGCTGTGAGTTGGGGGGGGGGGGGGGGCGGGGGGGGGGGGGGGGGGGGGGGGGGGGGGGGGGGGG
>JASSRZ010000636.1:29235-45579 GCA_032164315.1 Malacoctenus gilli
AATGGTTGCGCCCCGGGGCGCGCGAGGCCTCCGTGACAGAACTGGGTTTTAATTATTTTATGTTTGCGCGACCGGGCTGTGCGTTGCCCCCCCCCCCCCCCCCGGCAGCCCCGGGCTGTTGGTGTATCGCCCAACTCGCCACACGTGGTCGTGATCCCAGAGGAGAGCCGGACCGGTTGCCTCTCGGGTTCCCGTGGCCGTGACACCTTTGCTTTCCCCCACCAGGCACGCGATGGATTTAACGATCGTAATCGACCGGCTGAAGTCGCTGAACGACTGAGTCGCCCGCTGTTTGAAAAGACACGATGTGGGATTTAAAGCAACGCTGCCCTCTGACTTCTTAATCAAAGGCTGCATGCCGTCCTCTAAACGCTGTTTTTCTGAATGATGCATTGAGAACAGGACACAAAGGTAATTCAGTAAAACGTAGTTCAGAATATGTGATCCGACTTGACATTGTGCTTGTTTTGCGACTGTGAGCTTCGCTGTTTTGGCAGACGAGAGGAATCAGATCAGACGTTGTCAAACATCCCTCAAACGTATCGATGAACAAAGTTCAAAAGACCAGAATTGCAAGAGACGAGACGATCATGCAAATGCTCAGACGTTCCTCTTGCATTTAGCGATTCACTCCGTCCAAACACTTCATCCAGTCTCTCGTACACGACTGCCGACGCGTACGAGTCGGCGCGTTCGGAAGCCGTCCAACTCTCGGATTCAATTTCGCCGGCGCTCCACCGTGGAGTCGGGACGTTGCCGCGGTGTTGCTGCGGAGTCAAGAGGCGCTTGGGGTTTTTTTGGGGGCCGAACACTTGAAGGAACAGCGGCCCCAGGTTGCCAGACCTCCCCTCACTCTCGCCTTTCCACTGGAGAGGCTGTTTCCTGGGGCTAATGGGCCTCTGAATCAGGCCTGCCAGTCCTCGTTTCCTGGTTCCTGGCGCTGCGGCGCTCCGCGGCCGCTGACGGGGCCGCCTGGAAACGCTTCACAGGATGCTGAGCGCACTGTTGCTGTTGGCCATCGGAGCCTGTCAGCTTTCAAGGAACGCCAGAATCCAGAATTCAGTTTTGGGGGCGGGGGGGGTTGTTGTAAAACATGCTTTCCGCAGCGCTTCATGTCAATCAGCGTAGGAATCATCGCTGCTCCGATACATGGCATGCAATATGAACTCTGAATGAGGTCCAAATTTCATTCTATCGAGGGGACGCCGGGATATGAAGTGGGACGCATGTGCAGAGCGCGCTGCGCCGACTCTGCGGCCAAGCGTGCGCGCCGCTCATTTGAAGGGGTCAGCTCGAGAAGAGGAGAGCCGCGCGGAAGACTTGATTCGGAGCTTTATGACTCTTGATGGAACAAGGCTGTTAAGTCTTGCTTCTTGGCTTACGAGCTGCCCATTGTTTGTTTGCCAAGCCCCCTCCCCTCTCGCTCTCTCTCACCGCCATGTTTCTAACATCAGGGCCCGTATGCACGAGTCCTCGCATGGAAACCTTGGGGTACAGACGCAGGACTGAGGGAGGAGAGTGGCGCCAAGGGACATGTGGTGTTGTTTTGTGTGTTGTTTTTTTTCTCCTCCTGCATCGAAACTGGGGGCCAGAAACACATCTGCTTGCTGATTAACTCGCTGTATCCCCACGCTGGAGGGGAGGCGGGGGGGATCAAATCGACCACAGGAGCGCTTACCACGTTAATATCAGCAGAGAGGGTTTTGTGCGGCTGCACGACTCGCGGGTTCTCCCGGCACTTTCCCCTCCTTTTTGCGCTTCGTAATTTTTTTCTTTTTCTTTCCGAAGGGCTTTTCCGGCGTTTTCCCAGGCTCAGGGTGTTGCTCAGTATGTTGATGCCTATAGGCGAACGAAGAAGGCAGTAAATATTTGGTTAAACGTTCCAGAGCAGGAGGAAAAAGCAGCAGTGACTGATGTCAGACACGATTATGAAATAGAAAAAAACGATCGTTGTAGATATGAAAGAAGCTCTTACCAGGCATAAACTTGGAGTTGCAGTGGTTGTTGAGTGTGAAGCGAAAGCTCGGCTCGAACTCACCGAAGCCTGTTGGCTGAAGTCTCCCTGATGTCCCTCGTTAGCCGTAAACTGCCAGGCCTTAAGCATCCCTTCAGGTTGAGGTAATTATCCATTTGTCTCTGCGCGTGTATCGTCAGGTCTGTTGTGGTAATGACAGGAACAGTCGAGGAGGATTTGCTGCGCTTGCTTTGGACAAAAACGGCTCACGTGGATATTCGTGCAAGCTGTCTGCTATGACCGATCTCGTCGTGGTCTTCCAAAACTAAAAAAGGGGCTCGGCCGGCAACAACTCCTGCATGTTTTCACCTGCGGCTGGTTATTCCACCCACTACCACCACAGAAGGAAAATCTCAGGGTGCCGCAGCACCGCGGCTCACAATTTGCGTGCCGTCCACAATAACGCGATGGAACCCCCCCCGTTCCAGCAAACCCTCATTGTACTAACAACGTATGTTGGATGACATTTGTAAATTTTCCAGCAGTTGGCAACCCCCTAAAAAGCCTGTTTTGTTGGCCCCGTTGTAAGCGTGTGAGTACATTAGAAACAGAAGAAATATAGGGGATATTAAATGTCAGCCAGTGTAAATAGTATGCAGTATGGCTGTGTTTATGTTTATACATTGTGTTAAAAACCAACGTCAGGCGTTTCAGTTGCCAGCACTTTGGAGCCCGTCAGCTGAGCAGGCGGAGAGAGTTAGTTAAAGCGCCGAGTAGCTTCCCCGCTTCAAATTCCTGAGGTTTCCATCTCCCCGCAGGCCCTGCAGCTCATTTGGCTTTCAACCCCCCCCCCCCTATTTCCCTGCGACTAATTATGGTCGTATTCCAGCAATTAAACTGATCGAGTCCTCTGAGCTCAGCAATGAAGCGGCCAGGGCCCTTCCTGCTCCGGTGGGGGGGGCAGGCTGCTTCTCCTCGCCACCTTCTCACAGCATCACTTCCCGGCGTAGTGGACGCGGCAAGAATGAACAAGCGAATCCTTCGACAGAGAGCTCCGTCTGCTCGCCGCGCGCAGTATTTACGGCCCCTTGTGACGATGCCAGGAACATCCAGAGGAGCGTCCAGGGGTCAGACAGATGTTGCGCATGAGGAGGATTTGTGAAGTTATGTCTCAGGGAAGAACCCCCCCCCCCAAAAAAAACCCTAAACACCCCAGAGGGATTTTGTCCCATTATCACTGAAGCTCGATTGCAATTTGGGTGAAGGCCTCATAACGTGATGGGGGGGGGGGGGCGTGTATCCCCTGTCCGGATTTAGCTGGGTTTACTGTTTTAATTGGGCCTGCCAGCACTGTCTCAGCCAGCGTGTACGGATTGGAGCCCCTCGGACCAAAGAAAAACAAGTGGAGAATAAAAACGAGGTGGGCCGTCTAGACCGTGCGCCTGGACCTGGCCCCGGTTTGTTGGGTACGGCTTTCATCACATATGAATGTTTATCTCTCTGAAATGAGGCACAAGGGCCGAGCTCCGTCCCGTGCCAAACGTAGCCGCCCCCCCCCCCCAACGTGGCCAACTTAGTCATGCTTGAGCTTTTTTATCAGTGTTTTAATGCAAGAAAAAACAAACCGGATTGAATCATTTGTTAAACTAATAAAACTCACCCTCCCCCCGAAGCAGTCCATCGCTTTATGCGCGCGACTCCTGCCAGCGTTGGCCGTCGTCTTCCTCAACCGTGTGCTGTTTCCACACACACTTTTTGCGATGACGTCGCGTGGCCGAGTAAACAGTGGAAACCAGACACCTTATTGTGAGGAGGAACATGTGTAAAAATACGCCGCGCGTATTTGTAGAAGCTTTTGCAATAACGCCCGGGATTGGAGTTTGAAGGATGGGGTTTCACCCCGTGTTTGAAGAGCTGCTTTCATTTTGGACGAGCTGAGCTGATTTTTTTTTTCTTTTTTATGTCTCCAGTCTGCCAGCTGGTTCCTCGTTTTAAACATTCGGCTGTCTGTTGTAGTGTCAGAGGGAAACTGGTTGAATTTAAATGAACGCCAGCTGGCTGGTTGTTTTGGGAAAAAAAAACAATTAAGTAGGTGGCTTGATAATTTTAAATTTTAGGTGGCTTTTACAGTTTTAAAGATACTGTGTATCAGCATCTGGTAATTCAAGCTTGTACACCAGGTGGCAGTGCTGAGTTAGTGAATTAGAGCTAATTGTGCAACATATGAAACTCCTTTGCATTGTTGATCAAACAGCTTTTTTTTTTTAACTATTTGAGCAAATACTTGCTTTTGTTTTCTATAGTTACTAATTCAACATTGGCATCAATTTGTGTGGATGGAAAACCTTTGAAGAAATTGAATCTCAGGATACCATCTTGTGGCAAATAGTGGTATTACAAGTCAAAGTTCGAGCTGCATTCATATGGTATTTTGAGCAGCTTCCTAAGTAGGAAAAAAAAGCCTATTGAATATTCTCTTGAGTCACATGACTGTTGCAGTTTTTTATGTGATTAGTTTAATTTTTAGATCCAAAAATCTCAATCGTCTTTCAAGGGGTGAAGCTACTCCTCCAAGTCCCAAAAGATTGAATTTCCTTGGTTTGTTCTCTGAACGAGAGGCTGCAGATGCACGTGACGCTGAACTGTTAACAGCTCATTCCCAGCAGTTCCTTTGTCCTCTCACACGGCTGCCTTTTTCCCTCCTCCTCCTCGCAGGTATCTGAAGGCTCAGAGGTCTCCTTCGAGCCAGAAAACTTCGCGGTCTCCTCCCAGATCCAGCAGGAGGCCCTTCCCCACGGCAACGAGCACCTCCTCAACTGGGCCCAGAAGAAGTACAGGGCCGTCACCTCCTTCTCTGAGCTCCGGATGACTCAAGCCATCTACATCAAAGTCGGAGAAGGTGTGAACCGGAGTTTTCGGAAATTCCCAAACATAGCACGAGGCCCAAAGGCACACAGCACCCCCCCCTTTAGCTTTCCTAACTTTACTCAGCTTTTGTGTTTTAGCCCAGGCCAGAGGTTTCCATGCACCACACTAGGAAAAGATTCTCCTTCCCTCGACAGACGCTCACCCCTTTGCACAGTTTAACAGGTTGCCTGTGGAGTCTCTCTGCTTCTGCCCCATTCAGCCTGGAGAATTCTGGTACCGCAGGAGAATGTTTTTTTTTTTTAAGGGCAAATAACGAGAACCTCTCCAACGTTTATTGTACGCCAGCGTCAGCAGTTGTAGTCTAAACAAATACTTTCTCTCCGTGATGCTCGACAAATTCCCTTTATTGGAGCTTTTTTTCTTCTTCACGAAAACAAAAGCCAAAAGTGATGGGAGTTTCAGATTCTCTCGTGTGTTGAGCCTCTGCTTTTCTCATCTCGTGAGATAATAAACTGAGTCCCAGACGTTCTCGTCAGACCAAACATTCAATAGGAATCCATTAAGAAGGGAAATGACGAAAGGCGTTCCAACGAGTCCCTGTTTAGTAAACGCACATCAGAGATACGAACGACGGATTAAGACGTTTTTGGGAGTTTTTTTTCATTCAGAATATTTAACACCCTTCTCCATTTTATTATTATTGTTTTAGTAAGATGACCAGAAAAGCACATGGCACATCAAATGTTCCCGCGAATGCGTTTTTAAGCTGCCACGTACATAAAGTCCACCTGCAGACCTGTCATCATATTGGGATCCTTTGCATTCAGTATCAAGGAAAGCTTCATTCAGCTGGATGAGTGTGGAGGTGACTCCACAGATCAAAAACAGGTGGCACTTCCCTTGCTGTCCTGCTGAGGTAGCTCTTGGTTTGGCATACGGTTGCACCAAAGGTACCAAAAGATGTGCCAGAGAGAAAAGGTCACAGGAAGGTTTGATTCCTCTTTTTTTTCCCCAATCAACCATTTGTGCTTGTCCGTTTTGGGCTTCAAAAGGGGGTGTGGTCAAGCACGTATGTGGTCCATGCTGGCTGTAGGCCCTCTCAAGGGACTGGGAGTTCATTACTCTGTTGCACTTCTACTAATAGATGACTTCCATTGTCTATATGCTGCTTTAGTCAAACACCCAATTGAAAACTCTGACTGCCTGAAGGTGCAGAGTTTTAGTCCTGGCTGCTCAGAATAACGGTTTGGGTTCTGCATTAGATATCTGCAGCACGGCACAGTCGATGTAGCATGCTGTGGCCTGTGTTCCCATCCAGTTCCTCCCCCCTCACCCACTGGTGCGCCCTTGTTTCTGAAATCAAACCCCAAAGAGAAGTGAGTGTGACTCTCCTGATTAGGAGACTTGTTGCGCCGTTACAGCGATTATAAAAATGACGAAACCAAAACAGAAGATATCTCCAAAGCTGAGTGTCTGCACGTGAAATCACGAGCAGTAATTTAAACAAGCGACAGAAAGAGCTAAAAAAGGAAGTAACGCGATATCTTCCCGAGGGGATATCCTGCTTGGTTAGTTGGCTTTGATAAATGAAGGTGAGAATGGAATAAAAAGGACCAAATGTTAGATATGGCTTACTTTGTTTTTTTCCATTAGGAAAGAGGAGTGAAGGGGGGAGGAAAAGAAGTGTTTTTTAAGATTGAAGAAGAGCTGGGAGGATCACCGGGGGGGGAGGCTGTGATCAATCTGCTCACACTTTCAAGATGAAGACATCGAGTCCTGATTCCCCACTGGGCCGGTTCAAACGGTGAACAAGCCGCACATCCAGACTCGTGCTTCGCCGGCCCCCTTTAAATCTCGTGTTTTTTGAACGAGAACCATCGGCTTAAAGGAAATAAAGAAGCAGTGGAGAGAAGTAACGGCTCCGCCGCCTGTGCGAGCAAGTCGGTTTGCCTTCTGTGTGTGTTGTGAGTTGCCGTGGAGAGCGGAGCAGCCCTGCTCGGCCTTCGAGGCGCTTGGCTCGTGTCATTGACGCGGAGCGGGGGGGGGGGGGGGCTGTGGTTTGGCAGGACCCCAGAGCACGGCGGTGTTTACTTGGAAAGGAGCTGTAGATTTCCACTCCTTCACGGCTCCAGTAGGGCCTCGCGCAGACGGACGGATCCCCACTCTGCTCTCCTCTGCCGCGCGTTAAAGTGCCACAGCAGTTCCGGAAGCGGGCGGAGGGTGCCGATCTGCCGTTTCCAGTCTAATGGAAGCTCCGTTTTTTGCCAAATAAGGAAGCTTGTAATTAACTCGTGGAAGAAAAAGCACAATTTTTAATATTTAGGATATGGAGCAAGCTCAAACAGTGTAGGTCTGTTGCTGCGGTGGGGGGAGGACTCTGGTAACATCTCCTGTTTAGTTTTCCCACGTCAAATCAAAAGACAAGTTTCCCCTGTTGATAGTAAGAGAGGTCATGCCAAGGAGGGGAACGCCCAGCTTCACCGCGGGCACAGAAGCCCGGGTCCTGTTAGCTGCCGTGTTTGGAACGGACACAAACGGAAAAACAGCTGCAGGGCTGTGAGGAAACCATCCCCCAGGTCGGACGGAGAGAAATTCAGCTGTCGAAGGGGGTCCTCCACGAGGTAGCGTCCTGCAGTGACGCC
Organism: Malacoctenus gilli; assembly: GCA_032164315.1. Classification (NCBI taxonomy): domain Eukaryota; kingdom Metazoa; phylum Chordata; class Actinopteri; order Blenniiformes; family Labrisomidae; genus Malacoctenus; species Malacoctenus gilli. Next base: position 36,700 of record JASSRZ010000636.1, read on the forward strand.
AAAAACACGTCTCCTCTTTGCCCCCCTCCCCCCAGACGCCGAGTTTTCCGAGAGCTGCAAGATCGACAGCAAGTTCCTGTCGCTGAACTACCTGGGCAGCTACGAGGAGCCACAGCCGTCCAAGGGCTGCGTCCTGTCCGTGCCCAGCAGGGACCGAGAGGTGCACATCATCGAGCTTCAGGCCCCCAACTTCAGCAGGTAGGGGAGCTCCCCCGAGGCCGAGGGATGCGCGCTGCCGTTCCGTTTTCAGGTCGAGATGCTCCCGCTTATCTCCGGAGCTGACACAAAGACGGAGGGGAGGGGTGGGGGGGCGGTTTAGGGATGTTATTTAACGGAGGATATTTCAAAACTGGCTCTCCAAGTGGAAGGTGCCAGATAATGTCCTCACTCCCCCAGTGGAGAGATTATTCATGCACCTCATAGACCTGCAAATCTAAGCGCTGCGCTGTATCTCAGTCTGGCGCTATCTGGTCTGTCATACATATGTCTGCTCTTATTCTGGGACGTCGTCCAGCTTTTTAATTGGTTGGCCAGACAGCCAAGGCACAGTATCAGTATTTCAACGTCCCCGTCCAGACCTTGTGTGTGTTTTTCCTCCCCCCTATTTGTCTCTATCTCTCTATCTCACTCTCTCTCTCTCTCCGCAGTGCTCTGCAGGTGGATGTTATCGTGGATCTGCAGCCGCTGGGGGACGGCGGCGGCCTGCTGCAGCGAGACGTCGTGTTGCTGCTCAAATGTGCCAAGTCTGTCAACTGGGTCGTCAAAACCCACAAGGTCATCGGCAAGCTGGAGGTTTTGGTAAGTCGACACGCAAACACAAGTGTGCAGTGTTTCCTGACAACATCACTGTTGTTTGTGATTGTATGGAGAGTAAATGTGTTTTTTTCAGGGGAGTTTATCAAAGGTTTCTGCTGAAAGTCTGCGCTGCACTTTATTTAAAGCCCCCACTTCAGTTGCCTGGAAGCATCTGATCTTTTTATGACTGGTTATTGGTTAGCAAAGGAGGAGCTAATCAGCCTAATCGTTGGCTTGGACCAGCGGCTGGTAATTAGTGATGCTTCGATCTCATGCACGGTGACCTGCTTTTGAATTGTTAGATGGCATACTAAGCTAGAATTGCTGGATTAAATGAAAAGCAGTTCTAATATTATTCATTCAGTCATTCAATTTTTGAATTTTTTTTTCCTAAATCCCTTCATCACAACAGATCAGATTCAAATGACATAATACTTTTTGTTTGAATTCTTGGTTTCCAGTGACAATGATGTTTTGTTCCAATGAAATATATTATCAGATATAACAATACATATAAAAAGTATAAAATAAATCTCTTCCAGTGTAATTTTACTTTGTTTTGGCACCTTCTCGCAGATTCCAAAGCAATCCAGTGATCCAACCAGTTTGTTCATGCTTTGCTCTCTAAAGCAAGCGTTGACATTACTGCCTGGGAGCCACCGTTGTGTGTGTGATAATATGACACGAATGTCAACACTTTGCCTCCATACCCAAAGCATTTGTCACACTGAGTTGTGTGCTGAAGTGGCGCCCAGCCCGCGCCGTGAGCGTCCGGGCCGAGGGAAATGGGTTGTGGAGAACCTGTGGCATTTCACCGCGGCAGCCACTTGGACTGTCATCGCACCCCCTTCCCCACCCCCACCTCTGGGGGCCAGCGTGGACTTGGCGTCCCGTAATTTCAGTGCTTGGGTATCTGAAACACGCCAGCCACAAACAGCTCACTTCCCACGTGTCACGCTGTGAGTTACGAGCAGCCCCTCACCCCACGCGTGGACTTTTCGGGAAGCTGTCGCGAGCTCCTCGCCGCACGCGGGAAGACAAACACGGGCTCATTACGACAATACATCAGAGGAGCCTTCCCTTCTAAATGGGCTCTGCTGGTATCAACAGTGAGCGCCGGCGCGTCGTTCTGCAATCACATCTTCGTCTGGTGCCACCGAGGACCCTCAGGAGCTCTTAGGATTTGACAGCAAGACTCTACTTTGGAGTGATAATTTAACCGTAGATCATGTCGATGCACAGCTGGCAGGTGTCCAATCACCACGTTAGCTCCAGGGGCTGGAATGTTAGGCCCCGTTTTCCTGAGACGTACAGCGAAAAGCAGTAAAAGTGACGCCTCTTGAAAATGTTTTTCAACATGTTGCACCTTTTAAACATGTAAAGCTTGTTGATCAGTTTCCTGCACGCATCTCTCTGCTCCCTTATCCGTGCACTGATACCACAAGAGGTGCGCTGGGATGTCGCTCAGTTCGTCTGGCGAGTTTTTGCCGTGCTGCTGTAAAGTCACAGTGCTTTCGACAGGCATGTCGGCGTTGGCACGGCTGTCAAAGGTTGGGAAACCTGCATAACCTTCAGGACGGCACGACACAGGCTGTCACCCATCAATGTCTGAGCTTGATTAATCACCAGACCATTCACCTAAACATGTACATTTGGCAGCTGCTGACACAGATGTCCTTTTAATGGGAACTGTAGTTCAAAAACAAATGATATCAGTGTTTGTCTGCTCTCATCACTTAACATCTAATGTTCAAATTAGCCTCGATGCTGAGTGCTAATCAAGGGGTCGCACAAAGATTCTTTCATTCCATCCTTCTGTTTCAGTCATATCAGAGCATCACAATTTCATGAGCCTGATGTCAAATTCCATGCACGGGATGCTGTATCATTGCAGCCTGTCTAAAACTTTTCGAAAGGAAAGAAATTGCTCTTAAAGGCAACATTTTATTGTCATTTTGGTAAGCTCTGACAGATCATAGGAGTCTGAATATGAACAGGAGGTAACCCTCTTCTTGGTGTGCTAGGAATCAGTAGCTGGTGTTACTTTATTTGTCCCCTCAAATCCCCAGAAGTGTCAATCCAAACACAAAAAGTCACTTTTCCTTCCCCAAAGCTGCAGAGATCCCGGAGCTCCACTCGACAGCGGAGGCGCACAGGATGCTGCATCTTGTGCAAGCGCTTGTTTGGGAGCGAGTCAGCTATGCGAGTGGTATGACAGCCTCATAAAAAAGTGAAGCCTCGCTTCTGTCGGGAGCCCGGCGCTCCTTCCTCCCCCGGTGTTGCACAAGAGACCTGGAAGTGTGGGAAACAGGCGGCGCGAGAGGGAAGCGCGTCCCTCCTCACAGCGGGGCAGGACGCAGAATTGGGAGCGCGAATGAATGCATCGATTTTTCTCACCGTTTATCGAGCCGCGACACGCTCGTGACGTCACGGCGCGCTCGCATGATTCACGCTTGACACCGAGCAAGTGCAGGACCGTACATGAAGTTGTGTGTCTTTGTCAGTGAGGCAAACACTAAATCACGTTTACAGTTTCCGAGGGTGGGGGGTGAGGGAGAGGGGGTGACTTGCCTTTTTAGGGAAATAAAGTCTTTTCCCGTCGCTGATCAACAGTCGCTCGCATCGTCTCTTCTTCGCAGGCCTCTGATACCGTGAGTGTTAACTCCCAAATGGCGGTGGTGAAGTTCCCCAAGCAGCACTTGCCAACCGGCTCCCAAGCCCTGATCAAGTGGGCACAGGACCACAACTACAGTCCAGTCACGTCTTACACTGACACTCTTGTGGCCAATCACTTCAACATTCGACTCCGGCAACCAGGTAACCTCAAGGAACATGGAATTTTAGTCGTGCAGCACAAGCGGTCCGGCAGCTGCTCATGTTTCAGTAACTAACACCCCCCCCTCTCTTTTTCCAAGCCTTATTGGAAAAACGAGCATGAAATTCTGGGTGTGTTTTAATAGATGTAGTTCCCGTCTTGTAAAATTGGCCTTCGTGTCCCCTTTCCAGATGTGGCGGACCCTCTGGAGAGCGAGCTGCCCCCCGAGCTGTCCATCCTGCGGGAGTCCGGCCCTCAGCCGAGGGGTGGGACGGCCTCGCGCCGCACGGGCCTGCCCTTCCCGTTCCCCCCGCTCCTGTCCGACAGCCTGCCCTACCTCCCCGCCGACTTCGACGACCAGCCCTGGGACGGCGCCGATCCTGAGGAGCCCCAGGGCGTCCTGAACGTGGGCGTCAGCGTGCGGTGCGAGGAGCGGAGGATGGTGGTCAGCGTCGACAAGGAGAGCCTGCAGGTCAGCGAAGGGGGGGGGCGGGCAATGGTGGTTTCACAGCAGCAGCCACGAATAATGTTTTTTCTTTGGTACCCAGAAGGAATAAACAAAAACACTGATCGTCCCAAGCGAGCTCCAGCCATTGTTCCATTGAAATGAATCTCCAGTTGCACGAAATTGTTCTGATCAGTGCGACTTTGGGAAAGTTCGCCCAGCCATCTCTTCTCATGCAGCGCAGACGCGATGTGACAAGAGGAGCAGGAGACAACAAACAGGGAGAAAACTCAGAAACAATGGAAACGTCTCCACCAATTAGGAAGCTGAGTTAATGTCTAAAATGACGGTGATTAAAACTCCCGCGTTGGGCCTGTTGTTGATTTTCGAAAGAAAAGGCCCCTCTATTGTCTGTGAGTCTGAGTCACCGCGGTGATGGGAGGCGGATGCGGAAGTGGTCCGAGTCCACTTGTTTGCTGATCACACGTGGATCATTTTTACCGCCTGAGAGATCGGTTTCCTTTCCTGTTGTGGGCTCTGCTCGAAGCGAAGCTCGACGTTGAGCTCTGTTGTGGCGAATGTAGATGGAGCAAAAGGAGGAGTAAGTTGATTGGCTGCCCAACCGTTGGCGCCCGAACACTGGGACGGCTCAGTCAAGCCCACATCACAGAATGGAAACTGGCAGGGGCTGTAATTAGAAGCTGGAGCTCGACCACCATGTGGGATTTGTTTATTCCTGAGAACTCGCGAGTTTCACACAAGCGCGCTGACACCCCCCACCCCACCCCTACTTTTATTTAATGCACTATTCTGAAAAAAACGGGTTAATAAAGCAAGCAAGTGTGTTTTGATCTGCCTCCAACGTCCCCGCTTCTTCTGATCTCTCCGCAGGCGAACGGCTTCGCCCAGGCCAACCTCACTCTTCAAGACCCAGAATGCAAAGCGGCAGCGAATGCCACCCACTACACGCTGGAAACTCCTCTGACCGGCTGTCAGACCACCATCTACCCCATGCGGGACAGTCCGATGGCCCTCCACATCAACTCGGTGAGCGCAGCCTGTGGTTTTACGTCCAGCTTGAAATAAAGTTGTGTGGCAACAGCTGCGACTCAATGAAACCTCCTCCTATGGTATTGGACCCGCCCACCAACATAAAGATGTCGAAATTGTTTGATTTCTCTTTTCCCCACTCAAGATGTCCTGTTCTGAACAGAATTTTTCCGATCTATGAAACGGTGACCAATCCTTCCAGGCGAGTTCTGTCTCAACAACGCTGTCATCGGCTAATAAAAGATATGACATCACTGAGCATTATTCATACCATGTGGTCAAGCTTGGATGCTACAAGCTGTTATTTATGTGATAACCCCCCCCAAGAAATGACACAATTTCTTGAGAAAATTTGAATGACACAATGTTGAAAAATCTGGCCTCATCTTGTTCCTGTACGGTTTGTTTCTTAAGACACATTTTGAGCAAGAAAGGGATGTTGGCCAACTTGTTTGCCTTTCATTTACCTTTATATCTTACCAGCTAATGTTGGGAGCTATGCCGTTCAGAGTAAGCTGCAGCAGAGTTCTTTGGGGTCTCCATTTAGCTTTAGCGCTTTTAGCTTGAACAAGTGTGTTTCTGTAACGAGACGGCGTTAGCCTGTCCTCTGTTTATGTCCAAAAGTGACAGATTTCCCCAAACATATAGCCTCGCATGTCGACTGCATGTAGCCATGCAGAGTCAAATATATGGCCTGTTGGCTACAACAGGCTGGCTTTGATAGTGTCGGTCGATCACCCCGAAAAGTGAGGAGCACAAAATGTCGTGTTCTTCTTCGTGTTCTTCTTCGTGTTTCTTCTAGATAGCAAAGAGAACCTTCCTGTTTTGGACCCCCTGGTACTTTTCTAAGTCGCAGGACCTGCTACTTCTTTTTCTCATTTGCGGGTGGATATTCCCATCTGACAGCAGCAGGTTATCCACATTGTGGAGGAATGTCTTCGTTCAGCGTTTCTGTTCTGACAGGCCGCGATGAATCACTTCCTCCCCGACCTTCGGAACACTTCTGAGGAGGGCGGGCAGATTCTGAGCGACTCCTATTCTGTCCGACCGACGACTGACAACCCGGGCATGCGTCCAAGGTCATCTTTTGTGTTTGCACTTGGACGCCCGGGCGGCCTCTGACCCCGGCTTTAAAAGAAGACGAATGTTCCCTGTGTCCCCTCCTCGCCCCTTCCCTTCTATAGATTGAAGCTAATGTGTTATGGATGTTGTCTCTGCCGCGCCGTTTTGTTGATTTGACCCAGCCATGACATGAGTGGCAGCTCGGCGAGCGGCGTCCAATCCAAAAGGTTCTGGAAACCACCTCTCAGATCCCCCAGCCGGCTCTGAAGCATATTTTACACTCTGTCCTGCTGAGGCCAGAGGACATTCCCAAACAGGAATGTTTTCCTGCCCTGTTTTTTGGGAGCAACTCCCCCCCTTTCAATTTCCATTTCTGTGACTTCCGTCTGGACCCGCAGGTCGTGATAAGGAATGCCGAGACCAAGGACGGCAGCGGTGGGCCGCTGGACGACGAGGACCTCGAATCCGGAGACGTGCTGAATCCCAAGAGCCCGGAAGAGTTGGAGAGGATATTTCTGGCGCAGCGACAGCAGCCGCCCACCATCCCGGTAGGACAGCTCACGCATTGTTGGTGCCTGCTTTTTGTCGGCGCTGAAGTGGTTAAAGTTGAGAAAACTCTGATGAATGACATCTCTATAGACTTTAAATCGTGCAGCGTTGGGAGGGGGGGGGTCTTTTCCTCCAAAGTCCCTTGGTGCTAGTAAAGCCTCATCTGGCTCCTGCTATCAGCCCATCTTTCCACGCTGACCACGTATTGAACCCAACCTGATATTTTCCATTCAACTTTCTCCATCTTCTTCCCTCTGACTTGTTATTCTTTTTGTCTCACCCTCATCGTCGCCCTCCCCCCAGCTCATTGGTTCCTGTGCATGCAGCGCAGTTTGCTCAGAGGTGGGATCCCATCTTTGGGTCTCCTGCTGATGTTTGTATTGGCTTCTGCTCCCCCGTCTCCACCCAGTTCAACTGCACGTACAGAAAGAAGCAGGAGGCCTCGGAGACGCTCACCAGGATCGTGCCCGGGCCGTCCAGCCGGCAGCCCGTGCGCGACGTGGCCTTCAGCATGGAGCTGTACAAGACGCCGTCGTTCGCCAGCCCCTCGCGGCAGGCCTTCTTCACCGTCTCGGAGGGTCAGCCCGTGTTTGTGGAGGTATGCCGGCAATCCCAGACCCAATTCTCATCGTGTCTGAGCCTTTAGGATTGAGATCTCCACCGCCTATGACAAACTTGGGAGAGGGCATATACCGCTACATTAGAGTTTAAGTGTGCGGACCATTATTATTTAAAGTGGCCCTATTTTACACATTTTGGATGTCTACGTCTTCATATGCAAATCCACCATGACAGAAAGTCATCAAGCGCTTTTTCTCAAACACAGTATTTCATTATATCTCGATCGTCTCCTTAAGCCCTATTAGACCCCCCTTTAGAAACAAGCAGAATGAGGCTCTTCCGCATTAAGCCCCACCCCTACCAGATGCAGGACGCCTCTGATTGGTTAACTGCTGGTAGCAGTTGTCAGGGGCGCGCCCATACGCCCAGTGTAGAGAAGTTGTCCAATCACTGAGCCCCCCCCCCTTGGGAAAAACTGATGTGGAAAAAAAACTCCCTGAAACAGACCGTTTCTACCACCATCGAAACTGAATCAAGAGGCACGCTAGATATCTCAAACATGACTTTATGTGAAAATAGGGGGCGCTGCTCACTTGTCTGAATGAGTTCTCAACACTATTACACTGTGAATAGCTGAAAAAAGTCAAAATAGCATGATAGAGCCCCTTTAATATAAAAGTACTATTGTACATTCATTTCATAATTCTTTACTCACAATAGGCAGATAGCTTTCATTTATCAACACCCACAACTGACCAACAGATGGCAGCCAAACTGTGATACAGCAGCCTGTTGTGCAACAACCTTATGTCTGCAACAAAAGCATTGTGACCCCGAATAAACAGATGAGGAACAAAAGTTACATTCATTAAAGAGGTCATTTTGTCGATACTTTTTACTCTTTGTAGGGTCAGCCTTGAGGGTCTGATGGACCCCCTGGATGCCCCTTTTTGTGCAGCGCTTCCATTTCTATCCAGCACCAGCGTGCATGTAAATATCAAAAAGATCAGTTAGGAACTGCTGTCTGTCAAGCGCAAAAACTTTCGCAAGAAAGCCAGCTGAGCTCATCAAATTAGCACGCGTCTTTTCTTCCCCCGTGCCACATAGAGACCTGACGTTAGTACTGCACTGTCATTAGCCTCAAAGTACTTTCAATGTTGATGTGTAAATATGTGCTCATACATTCTTACTTGAAGCTTCCGCATGAAGGCTGACGCCTTGATCTCTCAGCTCGGTTTCTTTCGGAGTACACTGAGGGGCTCAAACCTGGCAACCAAGATCACTTTGGTTACTGGAAGAAAAAGATTCAAGAAAAGAGAAGTTATCCTTTATTAAAGCTGTGGGGGGGTGGGGGGGTTCATCCAACCCATCCTACTTTGGAAGAGAACCAGTCCAAATGTGTGAGTTTATTTACACAGTTTGTCGCAATAAACTTTGCTTACTCTATTGTTTTTGAAGGCTTGATATCGGGTTCAACTCAGTGTTACGATTTTATGATTTGGCACGCACAAGAGCATATTTAAGGAGGCTCGGGGGGGGGGGGGGGGGGGGGGGGGGGGGGGGGGGGGGGGGGGGGGGGGGGGGGGGGGGGGGGGGGGGGGGG
>JASSRZ010000637.1:0-12392 GCA_032164315.1 Malacoctenus gilli
TGTGTGTGTGTGTGTGTGTGTGTGAGACAGCAGATAAATGGGGGGGGGCTAAGCCATTTAATTGATGCCTTTAGTGGGTTGATAGAAATCTATTTCTAGGTCAAATAAGTCACAAATGCTACAAACAAAACTACATACCTTGATGCTGTAACCTGATATTGCTGAAGATAAGATGATGAACAAACAAGTTCTGCTCCCTTGCTGTGGTAAAGTATTCTAGGGATAACTAGTCTCAGACAACATATTAGTCAGTCGGTCTCAGCATGTCTTACACATTTTCATGCACGTTTTGGTTAATAAAAAGTGACTTCCACGCCAAAAAGTGACTTTAGCTCACTCAGCATTTCAACTGACGTTTCGTGTCCCAGACGAGCAAAAACTCAATGTTGCTTGATTGTTCCAAGGTTTGTTCGTCCGTGTTTGTCTCTGGCTTCCGTTGTGTATAGTTAGTCTAGTCTTTGTTAGTCAAGTCCTGCCTTGCCACAAGTATTTGTTTCAAAGTTTTGCAAGCTATGTAACACTGAGGTGTTAAATAAATTGGGATTCCATCCTGACACCATGGATATGCAAGCATATATAAACCTGTGTGGGATGAGTCCTCACGCTCCGGATTAGCTCCCATGTTCCCACTCTACCTGATACGTCTCTCGACACCCAGATAGCATTCCAGTGTTGACTTGTATAAATGACTTAATTAGATCATGTGGCTCGAGTGTTGCCCTGGATAGTGGGTCAATGCACTGCTTGGAGGGGCCCTCCATTGTGCTGTTCAGGCACTTATGTAAATTAAAAGCAGGTGAAAAGGGATGGAGCCAGCAAAAAAAAAGGTGGAGATGACTCTGTTTGTTCACATTTGTGGTGTATTGACTCCATGCCACTGGTATAGAACTCCATTCATATCAATCAGTCCTTCAGTTTCAGATTTTCCTTCATCAATTGCATGATGTCAAACCTGTACGCTGGCTAAGATAAACGCCAAACCATAAATAAAATAAAGCAACAAGTGTTACTAAAACCCGACACGTTGTGGTCCTTATTGTTTCCTTTTATGCACTTCTACGTCTGCTCTGTTTCCACATGAATGTGACACACCCCTAGTCACTGCCTGCAGTTGTCATAGAAACATGATGCTTTAATGAATTATCTTAGCACACCCTAGCATAGCACAGAAACGTCTGTCTGGAAGCAATCTCATCCCACCCATTGACTTTCACCCACATAAAAAACGGTTAATCCCAATTTGTGCGACAGAACCTCGTGTGAAAGTTCTCCAAGTTTCTATATGGGCCAGTTTTTTGGTATTCCAAGTCCTGATGTATGCCTCAACAAACATCCACCTGTCAGTCATTTGAGTTACACGTCAACTGCCTTCAGAACACAAATGGTTATTTGGTGAAAGTCATTGTACACACTCTGGAGCACTAAACAAACATTGTATTTCCAAAGAATACAAAACCAGTTCGTGTGAAGGGCCAGAGCTGAAGCCAAATAAAACCAGAAGCTGGGACCAGTTCGATTGCAGATCATGCAGACAGGAGGGCGTAGTTTGGAACGGGAGTGCCAGAGAGCAAACTGAGACAGGAGACAGAGGGCCTGCCAAGCAAGGATTGGTAACCAAACACAGGCCCCTTGTTGTAACACGTGGAATGCTCAACACAGAGGTCTTTAATGACTGGTACACATGGACCACCAAAAGAACTGGCAACACAAGACAGGCTTTGGGAACAGTCCTACACAGAGAGACAGGTGGAGACAATCCAACAATCAGGCCACAGAAACCTCAGGGACAGAAGACATCTCACAGACAAGGGGGCAGGTCAAGCCACCTGCAACAAGAGACATTGATTTTAAAAATAAAACAGGCAGTGAAACAACTGGAAAAGTAAAGGACTTGACAGTTTGACACAACAGGATCCTAGATCTTGGAACTTTTGTTCAGTTTTACGTTTTCAGTATGTCAGACATACAATGCATTTTCTTCGTAACTCAATAGTTGCTGCTTCCCGGCTAAAGACTGCACAGAGACTGCTGTATGACTGTCGCACAACCTGGTTCAATACAGCTCGACTGTTGCTGAGGAGAGTTGGGCGCCTGGGTTACCTTCGACAACTCTTCCTTTTACAGCTGGATGAAGGGGATCTGAGTGGCTTGACACCATTCTACAGTTCTGTGCTGCAGACGTGGCAGCTCCTCCCCTTCAGAAGGGATTCCAATGAGATTGGGGGCATGTGGCTGTTTGAGGAACCCCCTTTTTTTTAAGAGCTTCATCAGAACTCGAACTCTACAGTCTGCGAGCCTCCGAACCAGCCCAAGGCTGGCTGAATGTACCAAACTGGGCCATCTGTTTTAGATGGCTGTAACATCTATGGATGCCCTGCGAGCCAACCATGGGATTACCTCGGCCAGACTGCTCAACCGTGTGGTGGAGGAGGTCCGTGCTGCCCTGCTGCAGTCTGTAGGAGGTTTTACAGCAAATCGGGCCTTATACCATCAATGGCGTGAAGACTGTGAATACAGTTTTCCTGCCCTGACCATCACCCTAGTGGTGGGCGAGTGGCAGGAAGGGGGAGGTCAGCTGCTCTCATTCGCAGTCCCATAACTGGACAAATTTCATGATGCTGGGAAAAAAATACTTTACCGGATTTGCGTCAAAGTCCTGAACTTGCGGTCTCTGGCAGGGATGAGAGAGTCGAAGTGGACTGAGTTCTTTGGTCCAGGCTTTTCCCCAAAGGGCAGCTGGCGGTCCCCGTACAAGCTCCCTGTTGAAAAACGGGTAGCAAACCTCCAGTGGAGGGTTGTGCATGGGGCAATAGCTACCGGAGCTGGGGGGGAGGGGGGGTATATTTTGTTTGCGGTCTGAAACGATGGAACATTTATTCATTTATTTGTAGGTTGTCCTTGGCTTGCAGGCCTTTTTGTTCTGTTAGAAAAATGTTTTTTTGGGCTAGGGGAGTGTTTTTCTTTCGATTTGTTTATTTTCGGTCCAAAATACGCCGCCAAAAAAAAGACTGTATACACACTGATGAACCTTTTATCTGCCTCAGCTAAGTGAGCTATCTGGCAGACGAGAAGGAACCAGATTCAGGGATCCGGAAGTGTGGACTTGGTTCTGGTGTTCAAAGGACTGCTGAAGGCCAGACTGAGGGTAGAGCATGCCTATTATGCGATGATGAACAATTTGCAAGCCTTCAGTCACACGTGGGCTGTGGGGGAGGTTTTATGTTTGGTGGGGGGAGGTGGAGATCTTATGTTTAACTTTTGTTTTTTGACTAGTCAAGCACATGGCTCGCTCTACAGCATAAGGTTGTTGTTACTTTGTTGTTTGGTGTTTTGGTTGTGTTGTGTGACGTGACAGTGATCTGAGTTCTCCTTGAAATGGTCTATGGAAGGGAATTTGAAAACCTCTCCTCTCTTATCTTATCTTATCTTATCTTATCTTATGTTATCTTATCTTATCCTGAGAGAGAGCCACAACAAGCCCAAGGCTCTGGCGGCCAGCCAGGCCCCCAAGGAACTTGGCAGCACGATGAGAAACTCATCAACCCCAGAGTTGCTGAAGTCACCAAAGCCTGGCAGAGCAAATGGGACCTGAGAGAGAGGGACCACCAGCACCAAGTCTACCTGCTGACTTCTGAGCTCCACAAGTTGCAGCTGGAGAAGAGCAAGAGCTCCACCACTCTCAATCGAGCCTTGGAAAAGACGGCAGCCAACTCTCAAGCTCTCACTGAGGACTACGAGAGGAAGCTGCATCTCCTCACGCAGGAGCACAGACATGCCTCGCTGTGAGGAGAAACTATGTGACCTGCGGGAGGAGACCAGGCTAAGAGGGGAGATGGCGGAGAAGGAGGCCAACTGGAGCAGCAAACTGGCTGCTCTCGAAGTTCGACTGAAGTCCGAGATCTCGGCTGCAATGCTGCTCGGGAAGCAGCTGAAGGACAAAAAGGGTTTTGTGGATAGGAAAGTGGTGGACAAGGAAACTGCCGACGTCAAGAAAAACTGGGAGGCGCTGTGGACGGCGCGAGATTCTGGCTTGAGTGCTTAGCTTGAAAAGCTGAGGAATGACTGCATGCAGAAAACGCAAATCATCAACCTTCCCTTGGAGGAACTGGAAGAAAGAGGCATTGACCTGCACGCTGAGCCTTCTTCCCACAGCCAAGCCAAACCACACCTGTCCCGCCCCACACACCCCACCCCATCCATCTCCATCTCTCCCTAAGTGTCATCACTGTGTCTGTTTGCGTGGTCTCCAGGTGCTCTGATCCACCCACCTGTCTTTGTCAATGAAATGGGTCAATAAATAAACCCCATTTAAAAACAAAATATAATTGTGTCTCGTCTGTATGTTTCTGTGTTGCTGTGAGTTTTTTCCACAGCAGAAGATTTCAGTGTCCACTGAGAGGAGCTCAGTGCTGCATTCAAGTGTTCTTGCAGGGTTACAAGCAGAGACAAAGAACTGCTCTCTGTTTATTACTGAAAACAAACTCAAACTGTACACCAGGGCTGTCCGTACTACAGCCTGCGGGCCAACTGCAACCCACAGTCTGTATTTACTTGGCCTGCAAGAAATGTGTCAAATCATGGAATATGAGCCGTACTTCAAACCTGTGTCTGAGTGTAGACTGATGTAAATACAGAAAAGTCATTTTACAATCTGTTACAGAGTCGTATGACCAGCCCTCAACCAAGTACATCAGAGGCTTTTTTGGGGGTGTTTCTGATCAGGGGCACACAAACCGACTAACTGAGAAACGGGGGGATCACAGATCCTCCTTGGTAGACGTCAAAATATTGCCTTAGTTACAATGAACCAAAAACGACCAATCAGCTGCATGAGGAGTGAAGCAGCTGGAAGGTCAAGGGAAACATCTGAGTAGGAAGATCCTTTTCACAGCACAACATCTTTTCTTTAGTGTATCTGCATTAGGGTGGTTCAAAAAATTAAAGTTGGAAATTCATTCCTCTCACCCATTGATTTTATGATGCTTTGTGGGAAAAGAAAGCCTGTCAAATACTTTTGTCATGCATTAATATTTAGAAGAAGTACATCATAGCTGAAGTTTGTAGATATTTCACTTATTAGGTTAAATATACTTTCAAAAATGTCATTCCAGGCTACAAGTAGAACATTTTGTGAGATGCAGTTTAGTTTATGTAGCTATTGTATAAAGTATTCACTATTCAGGCTATAAGTTATCATGTTCACCGGAAATGTTTTGTTGTTTTACTTATATATTTTTAAACATACACAAAATCAATACTTTTAGATTATAAAGTTAGTAAGTTGAGTTGGATTGTGTTTACTCTACAAATATATCGTGAAAGCATCTCATTCGTTAGTCTTAGTCTATTTACAATGTTTACTGTTTCAAGTGTTCAGTATATCAACTCGTTATCATGTAAAGGATATTCTCTTTTGGTACACCAATGGTTCTTGTGCAGATTCAGACATTTATTTATTTATTTTTTTCATCATGAAGTACTGCAAGGCTTAAAGTATATTATTGTTTTGAGCGGGATCAAAATATCTGGTTAAATAAATAAGGCATACACTTTATCATTAAAATGAAAGTACTGTGTTAGATTGTTATAAAATCTTCCCAACCCCAGTATGTACACATAGTAAGACATCATACATCATGGTTTTGTATGGACTATTTTTATGGGATATTAAAAGAATTGATTTTCCAATCTATTGTTGTAATTTCTGTCCTGACGTTAAGCTGACAGAAATAATCAGGAAACATTTGGAAATACCATACTATCTACGACAAATTCATGGCGAGCTAAATCTTTAAGGGCTGTGTGCCACCAGTAAATATTATTCAATTTTTATGAAATTGTATGTAATGTGTTTTTATGTTAGGTACAACAAATTTAGAGGGTGAGACGTGAATTTAAAAAAAAAAAAAATTTTAAACATTATTATGGACCACCACACTGCTCAGTTCAATTCGGGCCCCACTCACTGATTGGTTGTTAAATCTGGTAAAAAGCATTCCTGGCCCCATATCAGTGTCTGAGCTATTTTTGTTTTGCTAAAAAAATTAGCCAACGTGCTGAACGCACATACCCCGAGACATAGTGTGTGTATTTAACATTCCACTCTGGGTTCAACTTGAGCATATCGCTGTGTTTAAATCAAACCCCAAACTTCATTGTATTGCCTTAGATGGTACAAGAAGAAGCCTCGACAGGACTAAGGGAAGTGAGGGTTTGTTATCTAATATGTTTCCACAAACTGAGAATGAAACAAATGTCTTTGCAACCTCTGAACACTTCTTTTCTGCAGTGGTCACATCATTAACTCCTGTGCTGTCACTGCATTCCAGCTACTTTCATCTGTTACTGAAAAAAAAAACCCTACTTTGTCAAATTATCCTCAGGCAGATGTTTAGGCCAACATGGCCAGCTCATGTAAATTCCTGCCACATTCTGTCACATTTGAAGGTCAAAGTTGACCAATGACCCTGACCGAGCTGTCAAATGATGTCCTTAAGATTTGCAGGCCATTTTATTGTTAGTATTTCTGCAAAAGGTCAAGGCCACCGGGTCAAACAAACAGCAGGTTTAGAGAGCAGCATGTCCGAAGTTGGTCTGTGTGTGCTTGTGTTCTCCCCCCGGGATGGCATCTTCATTGATCCTTTCTTTGTCAGTCCAGCAACTAACAGTCTGAGTTGTACTAAAGGAAAGAAAAGTTATGCTAGTATTGCTTTAGTTTTTAGTTAATGTTAGACTGAATAACTGGTACTCAGGATTTAATAACAGGGAGTTTCACTGTAAACATTGTATTTTACTGAAAGATAGTATCAGTGATGATGTTGTAATTCCAGTTCATCATCTCTTCAATTGAAATATTGTGTTTCCAAGTATGTTAAATTGAGTTGAGTGGTCACTTGAGACTCCCTTCTGGAGTAGACAGAGGGCGGTCCTCAGAGAACACCTTCTTGGAGTTAGAGAGAGGTCCCCCCAGAGGGAGAGCAGTGTTGGCTGCAGTAGCCATTCAGTGTCCACTACAAGCGGGGATTTAATCGGAGCACACCCACCATTACCAACACAGTGATGGCTGCAGAAGAGGTGGAACTGACATGAGACTCACTGGGAACTAAATTGAGCAGCCCCCACAGACAGCTTTGGCCATAGTGTGTTCTAAACTGCCAAGGCCAACATTTGAACTCCTCACTCGATTTTCAGTATCATTCAGTTCCACATGTCAGAGGTCTTGAAAACAAGAAACAAATGTACGACGCTTGGCACAGAAAGCTCTCAGGCCATCTTTTAGGAAACACATTTACTCAAAAGGAAGCAAAACAGGTCATCGAAAACTGCCATCAGACAATCAGGCACAGGGTAAGGGTGTCAGGGCATGGAGGCATGCAATCATACAGGGCAGGAAGTCAAAGAACCTGGAAATGAGACATACCAGCGACTTCAAAATAAAGGAGGAAACTGACATGATAGAACATGTGCACTTTGAGTGAAGAGTCCAGATCGCAGTTTTCTGGGAAGATTTGTTTTGAGGTCCATCTTTAGTCACAACAATCACGCTAATATTTGCTGTGAGTCACACAGCTTCTTTATTTGCCTCAACTCAAAAGAATATGATGAACTTATGCACACAATATGCAGGGAGATGTCAAATGACCTTACAAATGCTAAAACGACAGACGCTAATACACTTAACTGCTCCTGGTCACTTACCATATTCCCCATTGCCATATCAGAAAGGATTGGAATAAACTGCGAGCTGAAGTCACACGGATTCTTTTTTTAATGAGGACGTTCCAGTTTACATGTGATCCGGAGAGATTTATTATGCTGCCAAAGTTGTTTTCATCAAAGTCATGCTGCCACCGGTATCTACCTTCCATCATATGTACGCGTGCACCCAAGCACCCTCTGATCATCCCTGCAAGCCTAACTGAACCGCTCCACACGGAACAAGAAAGTTGTAGCTCAGAACTGCAAATAAATACATCGTGGCCTGATGTCACTAACGCGATAATCTCATCACAAGTCGAGTCACCCAAAGACTTTTTTTTTAAATCCTTAAAAGAGACACAAAAATGACAGAGGCTGAATGAACTGTAGACAATCCGCACAGAGTGACTAATCCTTGTCATGTAAGAGGAAAATCCCTGAACATCCCATCAACAACAATGAATGAGCAGTGCAGGCTAGTGTTAATACCGACACTATGTGTGTCTGTTGAATGTAACTGAAAGCCAAGGAGGTGAGTTTAGGGACTATTGTCCGTTTGTTCCGTGACTTGCTTCATGTTTCTTGCCCTTCCAAGAAACCTCCACAGGACATACCGGCGCTCAAGATCCCCCCCCCTCCCGGCCTCACTTTGTATCAGGTGAAGCGGCCGCTTATTGCTCTGTCGCATGACCGACATCCAAGAATGTCTGAGCGGGTCTGAGTGACTACGCATCGTAAAGCTGTCCATGATTTGTAGCTGCGGGATCACAGAGACCCCTCTCCTCTCTCGTAGACTGGAAATACCACATTCACTCTTCTCCGGTTTATAAATACAACATTAGGACTGCAGTTTGGAGTGGGAGGCCTCCATGATGTTAAACTGACTTGGGGATGCCACAAGAAAAAACACAAAAACCTGACTTGAACATTAAGAACCAATTGCGTTTTTAATTTGGAGCATTTTAGAAGTGTAAAACATCCGACTGTTTTTGGCAACTTTCATTAAGTCGCATGTATGAAGCAGTAGTCACTCAGTGCAGGGCATGTCAGTAAGTGAAACTTGCAACTCCCACAGGAGTCGAATTGTGATTGTTGGGGAGGATCCTGATGAGTAGCCTGTACCTGCTAGCAATGCTAACATATGTTTATGTGGTTCGATCTTACAAATGACAGTGGTGAAAACTATAATTACCACATGTATGCCCCGATCTTTTGATGTTTTGATGTAGAATTGTAAATTTGAAATGAAACAAAAACACAGTTCAGGCCCATCGCGACAAAAAAAAAGAAAAACATGTACAAGCTCCTGAAAAGGTTAGCTCCCCTCGTGAGAAAACCATTTGCAATGTTCTCATGCAAAGGCACAAGAATGTGGCCTGTTTGCCTTGGAGAGAGTACCAGCTGGATGCACACTGTAGTAAAGCTGGAGAAGTGGAAAACAGCGTGATCCTCTGTTTGTTTGGTAAAGCTGAGGACTTTGAACATGTTAAACAGTAAGCCTACTTTCTTATTCCTCCCCAAGGGTCCAGAATGTTTGAAGATCAGAACAAAACTCATGTATTCCCAACCAATTTGATAGGTTAGGACGTCTGTCCCCTTGGAAAAGCTGCCTGCGCATTAGGCGGGTGAGGTGGTTTCGTCCTCCAGTTTACGGTAAATGCCTCCTGCTCTACTTTTATGAGGGGGATGCCGTGGCGGGCCAACCGAGGTCAGTGCAGGACATGCTTTGGAAAATATATGTCACAGTAGAAACAGCTAAAGTTGTTGTGGGATGTGCTGGATGAAGGACGCTTGTACGGGAACATCTCAGCTCCTCGCGGCCTCGTTTATCACTTCTGACTGCGATGAATTCGATCACAGTTTTCATGGATCAACAGCAATAGTTGAAATACAACCCAATGACACATTTTGTTATTAGGAGACTTTGTCATCCCCGTCCTTGGTGGCTTTTTCGTCTCTGCTTTAAGGTCTTAGGAATTCTGGAGAACTCAAATTCACAGCCAGGCTGTAGCAGAATGAGCATCCGGCCAAAGGAAACTAGCAAGTCTCCAGTGTGAGTGGAATCGGCTTCCAGTCGACCCAAGCGTTAACAGGAAGACAATCAATCACACGCTCACCCACTTGCACATTTTGCTGTTTGTAGGTAGATTGTTGGATTTGCATATCAATTTTGCCCTGTAATTCCTAGTGGGAACCCCAGCACGAGCTTCTTATCCCCCAAAGTCTACATCTGCGATGGTTTGGGTGGGCAACAGTGCACATGGCACGAGTGACTTAGACATGTATATGCTCCAATAATGCAAGAGGCAACAAGACCAACAGGGAGCAATGAATGCCGGCGTCTGCACCCAACCACACTCTGCACATCAGAGCGTCAAGTGGCCTCAGTTATTCAAGGGCAAAAAACCAGGAAACAGTTCACAGTTTAAAGTCAAACCGTAGGTTTTTTTCTTCTTATATATCTTTCTGTCTTTGTCTCAAATAAACCTCAGACGACTTGAATTGGATTTTGGACAACTTCCCAACTTCCCCGGAACCAGGATTAGATAATAAAAATAAAGTCACAAAAATGATTCTACCAAAAAATAAATCCAGACATGTTCAAAATGAAATCATCCCTGTCCAAATGTCAGCTTTCACATAGTTCTTTCCAAAATGGCTGTCTGCACCATCAATTCACACTTAAAAAAAAAACATGATAGAGAAACTCAAATGTCATTGGCTACCTTCTTCCTCATCCAAACCAGACCTCCGGCCCCAGACTGGGACCCTGGTACTCACTGGTGAGTGGCCTTCGCGAGGTTGGCATCGGTCCTCCTTGCCCACCTCTTCTTGTTGCCCTTCTGCATCTCCGGCACTCTCTGTAACCTCCGGACTGCTGGGAAGCTCTAAATGTAGGCAAAAACGACGGAGGAGAAACTTGAGGCCAAAGGGTGAAACAAAGCAGTTATCCCAAACATTACCGAGGTGAAAGATCCCAACGAGGAAACAGAAAGTGTTTTTTGGGTGTCCACGCGCTCGTTCGGCGGTCTGCAGCCAGCTCGGTGTAAAGTGCTGTGACCTTGCTCCTTCTCCTTTCCCCTCCCTCCCTCTCTGGCATGTCATGTATACACACATACACTATTACCCCCTTCTCCTTGTATCACGCAGACACTGAACCAGAGTAAGGTATTTTTATTGCCCGTCTAAACTGTCAGAAATGCATGCCAAAGGAAATGTTTCACTGCCAAACCAAGGCGGCTAATCAACGGGAACCTATCACGTCATGGAAGCCCCAGGGTAAGGCTGCGCTCATTTCGTGTCTCAATCGCAATCCCAACGCACACAAAACCGTGCTCTTTGTTGGAAAAAGCGTTCAGCTATTTGAAGCATTTTGCTCCAGTCAGTGAGCGAGTCGGATTAGCATCCAGGGATAGCCCCTTCTCTTACAGGTCGGCAGGCATTTCTGGGTCACAAGTCACGGCTGGAGCGTCTCCTGTTACACAAGACCGCTGATTCAGAGGGGGAGGGTGGTGAGACGCCGGAGGATAGTGAGAAGGGAGATGAGCTGGGAGGATCTGAGAAGATGCAGCAACACGTGAGAAAAAGGAGGGATGTGTATTTTTGGGGGAGCGAGGGAAGGAGAAAACACCTCGGGGTGACTGGAGTGACCTCCACACCAGAGGTTCCCGACCTTCTTCCCAATTGGTGTCCATGCTGGATCCGGAGGGTTTATATAAGGGAAATATAAGGGAAAAGTCCTACTGAGAAGAAAGTATCAACATATTTGTGCAGAAAGCATCATGTCGTGGAGTGTGATGGAGTTTCTTTTTCCATTTCCCCTCATTGTTTGTGGTTTCACTTGTTCCAGATGTGCAAAAGTTCATATCCAATTTTCCAGTCGAGTCTCTTTTCATTTTCCTCTTGTTCTTCCTTGTTTGACGCCCCAGGTTGTTCAGGTCAGCTAATGTCCAATACTCATTTCTTAATACATTTTCAATGTCTGTCATTCGTCTGCACTTCCTCCTCTTGATTTCTCTTAAAACACCTCCTCCATCTCTCAGTGGACCTGCGGTCTTCCCGGGTCTTTCTTCAGCTGTCAACTTCAGCGGGACACAACCTGAACCGGCATCTCCCACTCAGGTGCTCGAGCCAGCCTCAGACACCGGACCTGGAGAGCCAGATGCCTTTCTTTGAGCTCCAGCTGGTGACTCAGCTCATCCTGCCTCCAAAGGGGAAGCCTCCACTGTGTGGGGAGCAATCTGATGAGAAGCTGTTATTGCTACCTTCTCATCAGTTGCGAAAATAAGCAAGGTTTAGAATCTTGGTTGGTTTTTGCTTGTTTGCTTCGACAAAGAAGTGACAAGAACTACTGTTCAGTGATGTCAGGAGTGTGTCGTCCTGCAGCGTGCCTGTCTTTGCTAAACACACACAGAAAAAAGTGTAAATTCCAGATAAGCGCAATGAGTTGCCTAAATGGGGTTGGAACCTTTGTTGCCTTCAACCTCTGTGCGTGCGTGCGTGCGCGCCTCTGAATATGGGAATGAGCTTAGTGACTGGTGCTGAGCCACATGATTGATGGTTCGTCCATTTCAGCCCAGTGAAAACATGCAAAACTCCGGGCAGCATGAAATTCCATCCATTTGTGTGTGTGTGTGTGTGTGTGTGTGTGTGTGTGTGTGTGTGTGTGTGTGTGTGTGTGTGTGTGTGTGTGT
>JASSRZ010000638.1:0-12392 GCA_032164315.1 Malacoctenus gilli
TGGACGCACCTGCAGAGGTAAGGCCTCATTGACAGCAGCTTCATCACTTGTGCCAATGTGGATTGGGACAAACTAAAGGGTGGTATTGATCCCATGGAGCAGTTCCACCTCTGTTTTTTGCCCGTCCTTTTCAAAGTTAACCTTACAAACATGTACTTGGAGTGGGTTTGTGCATTTCAGTACCTGGGTAGCCGTCATACACGCAAATACTGCAGTAATGAAGAACACTGAGGCGCGTTATACCTGCTGCTCACTTACAGTCCTTCGTTTACTTGACGGTCTCTCGTTCCCCAGATATTGACGAGTGCACCTCGGGAACCCACAACTGCTCTTCTGGGCGGAGCTGCTACAACCTGCAGGGCTCATTTCGGTGCCTCTCTCTGGACTGTCCTCCGAACTACAGGAAGGTGGCCGACACGTGAGTCACGAATGTCACAACTGTTCCTCGCTAGTGTTCTTTTTGAGTCATGATACAAATCTATACACAAGATTTCGTGTGGTTAAGTAACAGGTGGTTTTTCCAAAGAGGTTTTCTTGTAAACAGTCGCGAGACCACAGTTCGGACCTGAGCTTCTGATCTTTGACATGCACGTTGGTGCTCATTGGAGGACCAAGCCGATCAACTTTTGTTGAGTTGTTGATTAATGCAGTAATTAATAAGCGACTTTGGTTCTTTTCTTAATAAATAACTGGAGCTTAGATGACCACTGCAAACAAAATCTGCTGAGCGGCATCAGTGTTTCAAACTCAGTTCTGTCATCCACCTTTGGGAAGCAAGGGGATGCATGGAAAAAGTTCAAAATAAAATGTTTACTTTGACCCCACTCGTGTACATTCCATGAAAATGTACACACGTATAACTGACTGGACAGCTGAAAGACTGAAATTAAATACCATAAAACGGCAAATAACAGCCGGCTCCCATTTTGACAAATAATCGCCAGTCCCAAATAACCGGTGGCGTCGATCGCTCGACAGACGCTGCGAGCGAGCCACTTGTCCTCCGACCTCCTTGGAGTGCCAGAACTCTCCCGTGAGGATCACCTACTACCAGCTCAGCTTCCAGACCAACATCGTCACCCCGGCGCAGATCTTCCGGATTGGGCCTTCGCCCACCTACGCCGGCGACCAGATCGTCATCAGCATCACCAGAGGCAACCAGGAGGGCTACTTCAGCACACGCAAGCTGAACAGCTTCACCGGCGCCGTCTTCCTTCAGAGGCAGGTGCGCCAGCCCAGAGACTTTCTCATCGATGTGGAGATGAAGCTGCTCAGGCAGGGCGCGGTCACGTCCTTTCTGGCAAGGATCAACGTCTTCATCACGTCCGGCGCCAAGTGACGACACACAGACACTGAACTCTGACGCGCCGCTGAACCTATCACCTGCTTTTTGTGGTCAGGTTGTGGGAGGATTTCTAAAACGAACCGTTGTTTGTTACTGTTGTGGTATTTTTAAGCTTCACGTTTTCCTTTTCTCTTGTTTTTGTTTGAAAATGATTGCACTGCTCCTCCAGACAGGGGCGAGGTGCTGCACACATCTGTTAAGCTTTTTGGTTAAAAAAAAACAACAAAACTGTTTGTCAAACTTTTGATGTTACAAGTCATTCCAGGTCCAATAAAAAGTTGTCAGATTGGATTTCATTGGATTCATTCTTTCTGCTTCTAATGTCAGGGCACTTCGGGAATTCTTTGAAGAAGTCAAGTTGCCTGGAAAATACTTGATATTTACAGATGACCTGTATTTTGAAAGTCACAAATTGACTCCCATTACTGTCTTTAAAAGTACTGAAGTAAATTTACCAGTTACCTCAAAGAGATGAAGTCATAAAAGATTTAAGAGTGCTTTCAGTCATCACTCTGTGTGCCTGTCTAGATAATATGCACATTGTTGTGATGATATCGAGTTGCTCAATTACTGATCGACCGGTGAAATTCAGCTGTTGAAGGAAAATCCTCTCTAACCTGAAACTCAGAGCTTATTGAACCCAAAAGGATTCATTAACTGCCTGTTCTATATTTTCCTCTGTACCCTGATCTGTTGAAATGGTATAATTACAATTGTTTATTTGTGATCAAAATAATTAACAAAGACACAAAAACAAGTGCATCAGCTCTACATTTCTCGGTTTGTTGTGTAGGAATTTTATGAACAGAGTTTTCTTGCTTTTCTTAAATAATTATTCTCTAAAGTTTGATTCCCAAAAAAGGCTTCATGTGGAATTGGAATAGCCGTCAGCTGAACCACACACCAGCTCTTGAAGCCGCCACTGAGTCCTTCATCAAACTGTCTTCGTTCACGACAGTGGCTCAAAGTCACGCTGGCTTCTTTCCGCATCACCATCCGCTTACAGCCACGCTCACTCTTCTCTCTCCCTCGTGAAGTCAATGTCACCCTCTACTGGCGGAACTACACCAACGCTTCAATCAGGCAGCACAGTACTGTCACTGTCGAGGCCAAAAGTTTTCAGAATGACACAACCAGGCCTGGACTGGGAAACAAAATTGGCCCTGGATTGTTTGGTCCAGACTGGCCCACCACACAGATAGTGTGCCAAATTGGTCTGTTGTGTCAGCCCATTACTGACCGGCCCAAGGGGAAAACTCCCTGTACTTCCTGTGGCCAATCTGCCCCTGGATACAACGATTGCTTTAAACAAAGTCTGCTCTTTCAGTTTTTATAATGGCAATTTTCATCTACTCCAGAATGAGGAGGGATCAGCTCCACTGCAATTAGTTGCAAAGTTTTCAACAAATTTTTCACTCAAGGCTGGTAATTAGTCTGTCTATTAGTCTGTGTATGCCAGAGAGAACTGCAGAGGTCTCGAAAAAGAAGGGTCAACACTGAAAATATTGACTTATTGCATAAATTCTGAGGAATTCTCAATAAAAGCTTTTGATACTTATGAAATGCTTCTCACAGTATTTTATGATACCATGGAGACATCTGAAAAAAAACAACTGAAAATGTAGTATTTGTGTCATTCTCACAACTTTTGGCCCCGATTGTATTGTCACCGGAGTGTGAGCAGAGTCTCTGTGGTCACACAGATAATCGAGTTCCTCCCACTCGGAGCCTTTTTTATCTTCTGTTTTTGTCTCGCATGTTTTTATTCCACAAGGAACACTTAGGGTGCGTTTCACTTTGTGCAGCATTCCCACCTGGAAAGTGTGCGCACTTCGCTCCGTTGGCCTATTATTACGTGTGAATAGATGTCCTCTCAGCTGGAAAAACCAGGGTGGGACCCGTGCTTTGAACAAACAGCGCCGATACGAGGTTCTGACCAGATAACAGGGATATTTTCGGATTGCAAATGGAGGCTTCGCAGTACCTCTCAGCGGAGACAGAAAAGGTTTAGCAGGTCCATTCTTCCTTTCAGGTCCTCTTCAGCTCACGCCAAACATATTCCGGCTGCTGTCAAGGTGGCAGTGCAACGTTGTGCCAGGAGGTAACGACGTGAGGCAAATTATGTGGCGAGCAGGAGGTGCCAAGCATCAGGCCGTGGAGGAGTGGGACATGTGAGCAGGTCAGGAAGAGGAAAATGAAACAAGCCAACTCCCGGGTGGCGTCAAACCTTGGAGGGAAAGACTGACACAGGGACTTCATGGGACAAAACTGGTACAGAATAGTGTGAACAAGTGGAAGTTCATTTTGACTCAATGCATAAAGAGTTTGGTTGTTTTCAAAAGTCATCACATTTATTGATCATCGTTGCACGGCCAAAGTAGAACGTTTCTCATAGCACCACAGAATTTTTGTATCGACACGGCTGGGAAACATCAGACACCTGCAACAGATGAGGCCTCATTGCTCCGCCTGACAAATGGAAAGCCTCAATATGATCAAATGCTGCTATGAAAGTGCAGGAAAGAGCAGCAGTGTGTGGAGAAAAAAGGCCAGAAACCATCAGCGAACCACTGAAGCGGTTCAAATCTTCTGTTTTTAAACAAAAAATACACAGAATCACTCAGAGTAAATCAATTACGAGTGATGTATTAGACCACTTGGTCATCACAGGCTACAAACAGCTCTCTGCAGGTCTGTAGCTGCTGTGACTGGTCCTCCTGAGAACAACCAAGGGGTGGTGCTGAGCTCAGTGTGAGTGGGTGAGCCAAAGCTTGTGCAGGAAACAGTTGTGCCCGTCCAGCTGTGACAGAAATCTGTGACTGGGTGGCTTCTTTCCTTTCCGCTGAGGCCCGAACACGTCTGACCATCCAGGCGGCGTCCCACGCTGGCCAGGGTGTGTCTCCCGATGTCGGCTTGAAAGGGTTATCAAGACACCTAAAAATAGGTGGGGAGGACCTTCGGCGGTACCGGGACATGAGAACACCCAGACTCCTGCTCACAATCAACATCTTTTCTTCTTTTTCGGTGGAGAACGTGCTGTGACTTTTACAGCGCTTCCTAATAGGATGAATCGATGTCATAGGTCATTAGTTTTTACCAGCTGCAAGCCATGAAGAGACTCCATTTGCTCCATATCAGCAGCTGGATCACAAACGGGCGCATAAATGTTCATTTTGCATTTCACAGGATTTGACAGCCTGTGAAATAAAAAACCGCCAGAACAAGCGGAGAGATCCTTTCAGACACTGATGAGAGAGCCTTATCTGATGGAGGCACATGAGCGCTGAGGCAGAGAAATGAAAGCAGAGGATGAGCAGTGACCCTCACGCTGAGCGTTCTGGTCAGCCGGCCCGCTTTGATCTCCAGTCGAGATGTGAAGACAAATTTGAGGAGCCGTGGAGCAGAAACGCTGTCTTGCAGATCAGACGATCCTGCAGGCTTTTGGCTTTTTGGGGGGTTTGTTTTGTTTGTTTTTTGTACTTCAACCCCCCCCAAAAAAATCCCAATATGCCAACATGAGCTTTGCCCACACTGGGTTGAATGATACATTCCCTAGATGGGCTGGCACTGAGGTGAGGTCCCCCAGTAAGTTTCCAGGTCATCCTGGTTTGACCCGCGATTGGGACGATACAACCACGATCCAGAGCTTCCCAGCAGGCGGACTTATGAACGAGTGAATGACCTGCCTGAGTCACAGAGTCACAGCCACTGGAAGGAGATCCCTGCCCAAACTGCCCCATACAAGGTGGTGTCTCCTGGACACAGGCGTTACGTGGAAGACTGGATCATCTCCGTTTGAAAGTATGCAGTCACAGATGCAACTTGTCACAAAATCACAGGTTGGTGGTTAGAAGGAAAATGAGGAGGAATACAAACTGGTGGCTTTCATGGAACAGAGCAAGTTAATGAAAAAGAATGTCTCTGTTGTGGAGTCGATTATCATGTTGACGGAAATCAATCCTCACATTTTCCTTGTTGAGTTTTTGCGCATGTTTAGTTCACAGGAGATGTTTAATGCACATCCTCTTATCACAGGACTGATGCAGAGCTCCAGGCAGATGTTTCTGCAGCTCCCACAGCAGGAGACGCTTGGAGGCCACAGCCAGTTGGACGGTGCAAGTCTGAGACCAGGGCCCCTCCAACCATCACTGAGACCCTACAGATGGAAAAATGAGCTGATATGTTGGTTATTGTTGTCTCTTGGAGAACCAACTGTCCTTTACAGTTACATTTATGGACAAAACACTTGAAAAAATGACCTGTTTAGGGCCTCTTCATGCGTCCAGATCACTGTTCACAATGAAATGTTCAAGACCTTGAACTCATGAAACCAAAGTGATGCACTCTCGTCGAGAGTCCTGCCACAGTCTGTCTTCCCTTGTCACTTTGCTGAGCTCCATGAGAGGGCAGCAGAGTGCGGCTGTTCTCCAGCTGTGCCCCCCCCCCACCCCCACCCTCACCCCCACCCTCAAAACAGCATCCACTTGCACAACACACTTGCGCAACATGTCTGAGCGTCAGCACATCAAACACGTACGCCTACCTTTTCCATTCCAGCGCATGTGAGCACAAACACATTCCCTCTGTCCCGCTGCCGCCAGCTCTCCGGCTCGCGGAGGAACGCTGCCGATTGTGTCCGAGTGCCGCGCTCACCCACACAGCCGCCTCAACAGCGCGTCCGTCTGAGCTCATAACGAGCCTTTTATTGTGAAGGCAAAGCATGACTCAGCCTTTCCACCAGGAAACATGATGCAGTCCCACACAAGGCAGATCAAACCTGCAGCACTCAAGTTTGGGGTGGGTGGGGGGGGTGAAGTCGGGGGGGCAGGTAAATGAAGCCTTTGATTGGCTAGACACACATTAGTCACACTCCTCACTGGAGCTTCTTTCATCGTGTTGTAACAGCCCACTGACAGAATCAAAGAACAGTGCTTTGACGCTGTGGCCTGTGTCTGTCAGCATCTCACTGCTCCGTTACCGCCGCAAATGTAGGTAATCTGATTACTCTCTGATTTGCCCTTTGTAGAAAACAATAACTCTGATTAATTGAGAACTAAAAAATATGTATTCACGAAAAGAACAGGAATTTATCAACCACTGCAAAATGTCTTATGGTAAAGAACATGTTTTTGAGAATGAATATTGAAAGATTGTGCCCAGGGCTGAAATTGTACTGCGACTTTTGAAGTTGAAAATACCCTGGATTTGCTCTTTCCTTGTTTTTATGCCACATATGATGCATATTTTCCACCTCGTATACTAAAGATTGAACCTGGTTTATGATTTGAGACTCTACAACTTGTGTCAGTAACTGCAGGTGAAATATTACTGCAGTTACTGCAGTCTTATGCCTGTTGCAGCACACTGTGATCCTTTCTCGCTGGCCAGACTGCCACAGCCAGGGTTTGATCTTGTCACACACCCCTCTGCTTCTCATACCTGTTGAAAAGCTGTCAATTGACCAACACATCAGGCCCTGATTACTTTTGATCCAGGTCTTACATTGTGGCTCTTTAACTTCCTGCCCCACTGATGTCAAACTCATTTTAGTCGAAAGCAACATGCAACTTGTGTCATTCAGTAGTTTTTTGAATGAACCAAGAAAGATCGACCTTAAATTTGTTGAAACCTATGCCTCAGGTTTGAACTTGCATATCCTCGTCCATTTGTAGTCAAAAGGCAAATTGAATCATTAATGTTAGTGTGGAAAGGAGGAATTACACTGAATGCCTGCGTGAGAAAGTGTGAAGTGAAACTGACACAAAACTTCTGCTTTGATGAGTTATTCGTCTCCTTTTCTCTGTGGAATTAGGGAGGGCGCCCTTCGTTAGGGACGCATAAAGCTGTTTGACACTCAGTGTGTTCAAGTGGCTCATAATATTTCCGTTTATGAAAATTAAAATATTGTCAATACTGAAATATAGCAGCAAGAATGAGATGTCTGAAACGGTCGACATGTTGTGTTGGCCCAACACGCTTGCACGAAATGCCCTGCGGGCCGAATGATGCGCTCCTGTGTAAAGAAGCAGGTATGAGTACAAACTTATTATGTACATGGATATACGACCTCCCCTCACATACCTGTCACCCGGCTGCCCTCAGGCTCTGACAGTAAGAGCAGCAGTGGAGGACTTAAAAGCTCCACTCATCCAGCCTTGACGTACCAGTTTCCGGCCTTCAGGGAACCTTTCTGACACACAGACCAGAGGGAGCTGTCATCTTTTACTTGTTTTTTACAGCAACACGGTTGTTCCGGGGGGTAAGTCAATAGACACCAGATCACTTTTTTGGTAAGTAGGTCGATGTTTCACATAAGTTTCACTTTTCTTTCTTTGAATTTAGTTGCAGCTTCAAATTGCATGAAATTGGTGTAATATATGGCCTCGTATATGCTGCGTTTCAGGCCCCCAAAATCATCCATTCACGCACACCACTGGGAGCAGCTTGGGGCTGCTTGTCTTGCCCAAGGACAATTTGACACATGGACAGGGTGGGAGATAGAGGGATTGAACCACCAACCTTTTTGGTCAAGCAACCCAAAGGTTGGCGGTTGGGGTTTTTCAGAGTTTTTACCATCAAAAGGAATTTAAATTGCTTTGTAGCAAAGAAGTTGCACGGAAGTTCTGAGGTTTCCTCAGTTAACATCACATCCCGTCTTGCAGCTTAATCTTGGGGTATTCTACCAAGAAACTATTTTGTTACAACCAATTATTGTTCGTAGTGAGACAGAATGACTGTGCTGAACACAGAGAGCCAAGAAGATATTAAAAGTTCCACTTGGCACTGTCACGTCAAACTTAGCAAATTGAGCTCTGTCGTTTAAAGGAAGAAAAAATGAATAATAATTGAATAGACTTTGTGTTTGAAGAACTGATGACAAGTTTTACTCTTACACTTATTGCGAGCATTACAATGGTACACGTGGTTCAAGTTTTGGACTGACTACTGTATTATGAACCCTCTCTTTGACTAAAATAGTAAGAATGAAAACGTACAAAATGATAATAAAAGTTTTTATAAGTTTAAACTGCTTCAACATAATCTTAGGGGTTCGAATTGGATTCGGACATGAGCTTGAACACACTCTGGACTCATTAAAAATGCCCATCCTGTTTCAACCCATTGGCAGAGAGAATAAGAATAATGTGGTCATTGTTGCTTTCTTTTCTAAGAACAGTGTGCTTAATTGACGTGAATGAATCCGTCCTGACTCATTCTGAATTTGTTGACCAATTCATGTTGGAACCATGGCTGAAAAGGTACTAAAACAGCATCTGCTCGCAGGAACAATCACCTCCTACTACACCTAAAGAATGAGTGGAAGTGCCATGAATCCACTCGCTGAGTGTTGGTGGTGTGTTATCCTCACAGAGGCCTCATGTAGGAGACCCTCTCACTGACGTTAGCAGTGGACTACAGAGGCTGTGGTGGGCAATTCCAAAGTGGTGGTGTGCTGAAACCGCCTCGTGCTGCTCACGACCCCACAGCAGCTCCTAACCATTGGTCTTCCCTGGTTCAGGGAAGAGTAGCCACCAGTTGTGCTGTACGACTGCGTTTTGTCGATGTACCGTGACAGACGCATCCGTGGAGTTCAGTGCATTCCATCAAACGAACTGCGCGCCTCAAAGTAAAGCAGGCTCTTTCATGTGAGGTAATGAAGTTCAGAGCCGCGTGCCACGTTTGAAGTCACCCAGCAGCGTGTTGTTCGAGGCAGGGTGGGCTCGCCTCCCAGTCGACTTGGGCAGCGCAGGTCAGCCCCCCCCCCCCTTGCCCCAGGGGGGGCTGGTCCAACTTTGTACTCAAGCAATGCTGGCACAGGTACGCTGAACCGCTTTGATCCTGGGGTCCTACACACACCACTTTATTTATAGCACAACAGGTTGATTGCTTTCCTGTTCATCACCTCATATCAGTTACATGGTCTTGTCTGAAGCAAAGATTTGATTTTTCATCGGTTTTATTTTTTTACTTTCAAATTCAATCATTTTTACTTGGTTTTCCATAAGCATTTGTAATGTTTTAATTCTTGGAAGACTGAATAGTAAGTTGAAGTATAAATTCTACTTTCTTCATGCAACAGGAAATATTGACAAGAACAGTAAAACCTTCCGTTGCTTGGAAGATGACACGGGTGTTGGTGAAACCTGATGTCATCAATCAGCCTGTCCAATAAAACAAATTTAGAAGATATTCTGGGTGGAAAAGGGAGCCCCCCCCCCCATGTGCTTGACAGGAACAAGAGAGAACTTATGTGAACGCATCAACCAGGTGGACGGTGGGCCTGCAGTTGTAGGCTTCCACCTCTAAGATCTGCTGAGAGGAAAAGTAGAAGAAAAAGTGTGCTCAAAACAGCTCACCAGTCCATCACAGGATCACACACGTTCCACAAAATTCGAGTCAATTACTCCAACAACCTTCAGATTATGGGAGGAAGCTGCAGTACTACCGTGAAAGCACACACACAACCACAGGCACACAAGAAGATAAAGCAGCCGTCATGTTCTAACTGGCAACATTCTTGCCGCGACGCGACACTGCCGTCTACTTAATCACTCTGCTGCCAGCAATTAGATCCACTGAGTGTTTGTTGGTGGGGCTGCAAACATATCCAGTAACCTCCGAAAAGAAATCACTTGGTACTCACTTCAAATGAAAAATGGCAGGTCTTGTTGAGTATTTTCTGACTCATTCGTTATTTGTCTGTTTTTTCATCCCTGACTCTGGCTTAATCCCTATCAACTTCTCCCTTATGGTCCTGAGTGAGGGAGGTAGTCGAGTAATATCAACTCTATTTTTGTTTGAATCCACCTGGATTAGTGTTTGACAGTAATGGCAACCATTATTAAATAAAATGTGTTGAGGCAGTGGCGCTGTCTATTTGAAGGATAAAGCTACATTCTAATGTATTACTCACTACTTTTTGGGGTTGTTTAACACTTAATTCATAGAATTGTTGCACGTATGCAAGCTTTGTATGGTTAGAATTTTCTTTATGTTTGAATTTGACAGAAAAAAACAATTGTTCAACTCTTGAAGTTTTCCAATTTTTCTCTTTTTATTCCAAATGAAATGGAGCAATTCAAAGCATTGATCTCCGAGAAGCAGGAGCAGATGGAAGTTGTATGCACTAACTGCACATGTGCATTTGCACAGTGACTCAAGTGACTCATACTCATACACCTGGTACACTTTGGTGAGTGACTCATGAGGACTCGAGTCAGTAAGAGGAATCGTTTTTCCCGTCACTACTCCCTACACCACCCACGGCCAGCTGATGTGACCTGAACCGCTAAAATCAAAAGGCATCCTCCTCAGGCAAGATACTTTGTGGACAGTCTGTAATACACATGGCAGGCCTGTAGGTGGTATATGCGCACAAAACTCATCTCGTCTAAAAACAGAGAAAAAGCAGAATGAACATAAAGCAGGGCTGTCAAACACACGCCAACTTGTGCATCATACTGACTTCAATACAATGGAAAAATCCAACAGATATGAACTCATTTGATGAATTAATTGCATGAAGTAAGATGGTTTGACATCAAAAAAGAAAAAGAATTGTGGCTTAGCAACCGAGAAAAACTGTCATTAGATGACTATGAGAGTGTGCGTGCGTGCGTGCGTGCGTGCGTGCGTGCGTGCGTGCGTGCGTGCGTGCGTGCGTGCGTGCGTGCGTGCGTGTTGTCAAAGAGCTTCCACAGGGGTCAGAGGAGAAGCAACACCTGACCAGTCAACAAAGAGCAATGCAGGTTCCGTTCCGTCAACCATCTTTCGACAGGCATCGCTGTGTTTCCCGATAATTCCCACCTTCAAGATGGCCTGGATGATGGCCGCCCCCCTCTGAAGTGGCAGCAGATATTTCACTGTGCACTCTGTTTGCTCAACAAGTCTTGCACGCTGCAGGTGTTTATGAACTCAAGGGTCTCAGCGTGTCTTTTCCACATCTCGAAGTGAGAGAGGAATATGGGTTCGTGGCAGCAATCCCCCAACCCGGTGGTTGACTCTGGAAGTAAGCACTGCTGTCAAGTTGAACAAGGAGTCTTATCGGGCCAAAATGGACTTACTCTTCGATATCGGGTGAGGAGTTCTGCCACCCGGGAGGAGCTCTAAGTAGAGCAGCTACTCCTGCACTCAAAAAGATGAATCTGCCCGATTCCAACCTTTCACAGCGGGTGCAAAACACTGTGGCTTGTTGGCCTCTTCAGGTCTCTGTCTAACCAGTTGTTGGAAAAAGCTGAAAGTTGGACTCTTCAGAGAAGATGACCTTACCCCAGTCCTCAATGTTCCAATCTTTAGGGTCTTTTGCAAACTTCAGCCTGGCTCTTCTTTGCTTGTCACTGATGAAGAGCTTTTTTTCTGGCTTTGCACGACTTGAGCCCTACCTCGAGGAGTCTGTTTCGGACTGTTCTTGGTGTGCACTTTAGAATCACCGATTGACCTTACAGATGTTTTCGGACTGTGGGAGGAAGCTGAAGTGTACTGGAATTCAACAGACACTAGAATGGAAAGGCTGTCAGACATGTAGAAATGCTGGTTTTCAGAGAGATTTGAAGTGGTCTCCTAATTTTAGCTGCACCTCGCAAACCAAAAAAAGGTTTGTATGTTTTCCTTGAACTTTTCCATGAGTTGTGAGGACAGTGACAATGTGCCTTGCAGGATTCGACTTGAATCTTTTTGTTAAAAGTCTGAGTTTTTGAGACAACCATGCCACTCAAGAGTCCCAGTGCTCCCTCGTGTTTTCCATGTGATGCGTGCAAATTTTCCCGTCATATCAAAACCTCTAAAC
Organism: Malacoctenus gilli; assembly: GCA_032164315.1. Classification (NCBI taxonomy): domain Eukaryota; kingdom Metazoa; phylum Chordata; class Actinopteri; order Blenniiformes; family Labrisomidae; genus Malacoctenus; species Malacoctenus gilli. Next base: position 12,132 of record JASSRZ010000638.1, read on the forward strand.
AAGTGTAGGTTTCAGATACAAACCACAGCGGGCACCTTCTTTTTCTTTCAGCCGGGTGCACTTTAACCTGAACTTTCATCGCCTGACGTAGGTGGGTCTGGCTCCAACAAAAGATAATGGTTCTGATGACGGATACCAGCGCTGTCTCGCTGTGTGGCATGCAGTCCGTGCTGCTGCTGTTGCTGCTCGCGCACACACACACACACACACACACACACACACACACACACACACACACACACACACACACACACACACACA
>JASSRZ010000640.1:0-12378 GCA_032164315.1 Malacoctenus gilli
CGGCTCAATATTGGTCCATATATAAGGCGCACCGGACTATAAGGCGCACTGTCAGCTTTTGAGAAAATTGGAGGTTTGTAGGTGCGCCTTATAGTGCGGAAAATACGGTATTTGTGTATTGATGTTATTGCCTTCTTTTCATTCAAGTTTTGTGGGTATATTTTGTCAAGACGAAAAGGACAGGTTGACACATGCACTGTACGGCACTGACAAGAGTTAAGTCCACTGAGAAGAGTCTGTGTGCATACTTACTTCCACACCGAGTGCTCAAGCCGCAAAGACCGACAAGTTACATCTTGAGGTGGACAGGCAAGTTCGCGCCTTTAATTGAAGTGTTTACCAACTTTTTTTTGTGTAAACAGTGTCAGCTCATGTCAATCAGAGTTTATCTGTCTTTCTAACTGGTTGCTGGAACTCACAGCCTGATAAAGACATGACACCAATCGCACACTTAATAGAGGCCCATGGAGGGACTTAACTTATGCACTTACACACACACAGGGGTGGCTTGGCCATAGGGAGTTCTGACAGTTTTCCCAGTGGGCCAATCAGTGATGAGCTGGCAGTGGCTTACTTTTTTTTTTGTATGCTTTATTTTTTGTATTTAAAGATGCATTTGAGGCCCAGTGGCCCTACGATAGAAGAGGAAGTGAAAATGGAGAATAAACCTAAAAGTGGTGCAGAAAGAAATGAGGGCCTGAGGTATGGGGATTTGGCTTCAGTTCCTTCTGAGGAGGTGGAGCCAGACAGTGAAGGTGAGGCTCCCGCTGCCATGGTGGTCCAGGAGGGGGAGGGGGGGAGACTGGTGGTGGCGATAGCAGGTGGGTGCGCTCGCTGACATGATGTGGATGAACACTCAGTCGCGAAATGTTCGGAAGCCCGTCTCTGAACTTTACCTGGCATAATAGACGGCAAGGTGTGTAAATTTGGTTCTCAGTGCTGGAAAATGATTGACTTTCCTCATTCATTAACCACTATTTAATGCTGGTGTGATTTAAACATGTGGATCTGCTTTCTCGCTATTTTTATAAATATAAATCAGGTCACCAGAGGAAAAGTGCTTTAAGTATCAATACTCTTTCTTCAAGCCTACTGTCCAGTTTGTTCAAATATGCTTTACCTATTTTTCCAGTCAGTGTTTATTGGTTTTATTGTCTTTGCTTTGCTTTTTTTGGAGCACTTATTCATGGGAATTTTCAGATTTAATAACATCAAATCAGAGACAAGGATGCTACAATTCAGCAATGCCTTGAGGGTCTCTGATTCTCTGGAAACATTGGATGCTTCAGGAATCCCGACATCTTTTATCAGGAAGTTGAGACGGTTCCACTGATCTCGCATGAAACTGGCGGCAACACGTCCCCAGTCTTGAAGCAGCAGCCCTTGAGCTGACCTCTGACCTCTTGACCACTGACCTCTGATGAAATACTGATGAACTACTGTTACAATTATAACACCTGCATACTTATTAGGGGTGTTCAAACTCATTCCATACTATTTCTCTAGGTTTGTACTCAGTACATCATCTTTCTTACAGAGACCCCTGAGCCCACCCAGTGATCTTTTCATCCGGAGCAATACACTCTTTTCTTGGCTATCTATTATACTTCTATTTTACTCAACACTTGATAACTTGGATGGATGTGAATAACATCTTTTGTTTCCACCTTTCACAAGGAGCTCAATTAGTATTTGCATCAGTTTTTGTATAAATAAACACTCTTAAATCTTAAATCCTTCCTATAGTATCCTTCTAAAGAGCAAGTGAGCAACATCCTGTGTTGTCATCATTTATTTTATTCAGTGTTTCAGAATATAAAGTGATACTATTCGGTATAGTAAGGGTTTGTGTGATTACATGTCCAGTACATCAACGGACTGAGTTGGTGGAGTATCGGCGAGTGGATTGTGCTGGGCCAGTCTGGACCAAAAAGTCCAGGGCCGAATTTTTTGTCCCAGTCCAGGCCTGCACAGACGCACACACACACACACACACAAACACACAAAACGAACAGAAAAGAACCTTCGAAGGAGCCTAATTGTGACCTTGACTTGTCAAAGCAAGCCTTCCAGCCTGCGCTCCCACAGCAGTCGGACAAACACTGGTGGAGACAGAAGGGAGCGGGGGCCAGAAGGCCTTCGTCTGAAAACCTGCAGCGATACGCTGGTATTGGAAAGGAAACAGAGCCCTGTGGCACCAGTCAGGCGTAACGTTATTGACACTGAGAGTGAAGGGAAGAACACTGATTTTCTCCTCATGTGGCACCTGTGGGTGTGTGAGTGCAGTGGTAAACCAATGGCAGGGTCATGGGGGGGAGGGGGGTGCACTGGGGTTTGTTGCGTATGAGGCCACACAGCTGCAGATCAGTCAGAGGTCAGCAGAAAGGGAAGGGTTCGGCATGTTTCAAGTGGGTTATGCAGTCATCCATGTGTATTTGTGTCTGTTTTTGTAAGCATTTATTACTGTGGCTGTACATGCATGTTGCATAAACAACAAGTTCCAGCTCATCCGAGACCTGGAATCAGGGTTGAATGTGAATGAGTGACTGCTGTGGCTTTCTGAGGGTGAATTTTGAGCTTGCGTTCGGAAGAAGCGGCACATCCGCGTACGGCAGGGTGTTTGCTCTGGCACCAGTTGAACAGGTTTCCGAAATTTTGAGGAGGCGGAGTCAAGGCTTCAGTGCCAGCACGGAGCGAAATGCTAAAATGGCTCGCAAGAAGGTGGCGGTGTAAGCCGATAGTTGTCGCGAGAAACTGTGCTGTAATGAGATTTTTTTCTTTTCAGTATTGCATTATGCAATTGCCTGGACCCATATTAATGAACTTTGAGCACCTCCGCATGAAGAGGGGGCGGAGTTTGCTGCTGACTAGGACGAGTGGACCGTCAGACTGCCAAAATACAGGAAGCAGCAACTTCTCAGTGACACTGCTGCAGGTGCAAGACACACAATCAACAGACTGCACAGTGGAAAACCTGTCGGTGGCTGAGCAAGCAAACTCTACAGATGACACTATTTCCCACTGTGACAGCTGCAGTCACCATAGCAACATGATAACTGTATTGATGTGCTTCTCCAAAGCAATGATATCACATTTATGGACTGTTTCCATTTCAATTTTGTGGAAGGTATCTGCAAGTGTAGCCTTAAATGAAGGACAATGGAACAGAAAAACCGTATCAACCGTATTTTCTATCCCAATGAATGTGGTGCATCAGTCTTGTCGGGAGTGAGACTTCAAATCTTGGAGAGTTTTGTGACTATTTCTCCATAATAAATACAGGAAACAAAGCATTAGAAAGACAGCAATTCACTGAAATCAGTGAGAAACAAAGAAACAAATGATGGTGAATAAAGCAACAAAAAAAAAGGAGGTTAACCTGAGAGACCACCAGTGCAGAGCAGACGTGATAAAAGCAAAGATTTTTGTTGGTTAAGACCTACAGACACTTACTCACACCATTACAATAACCAAGCCTGTTTTTAAAAAAAACAAATGCACAAACATTTTTTGGTTCCTGTTTGGCCTGAAAAATCTTTGTTGTTGTTTTTTGCAATTTTTCAGATGGCAGCAAACAGCTTATGTTCTGGTCTTTCTGTGAATGTTGAATTTCAGGTCCGATTCCCTAATAAAACCAAGGCTAATAACGTTCATTTTAACTGTACATTTGTTTATTCAAAAAATTCGATCAAAAGTATCAATATTCTTAGCTTAGTATCGTTAAAAGTGACCTTACTATAGCTAGTGATATTTCGACTGTAAAAAATGTTGACGCATCCACTCATTTGCCTCATTTTTAGGCAGTAACTCAGGGAATCTGCCCATTCATTCCTATTGATACAATAAGCCGCGTGGCATTTGTATGATTTTGATCAGGAGATGAAATATTCAACCCAGACCAGATGGAGCACGTGAAAGGTGAGTAAAAGTGACCCGAGGATGGAACCTTGAGGAACTCAATCGGTGATTTTACGAATTGATCGAGAGGAGGCCCTGCATTGCAGGCAGGCTTCAAACTAGTGGAATGCACGACCAGAAACTAACTATTATTTGATGTCTGTCAAGCTGTAGATTACAGTCAACTGCATTGATACATATATTGCAGTCCAATGGGGATGAAAGATGGTCCATGGTCCACGACAGATTACAGATGTACTGCAGTACATCACAGATTACATGCATCACCCTGTCACATTACAGTTTGATAAAGGATGAATGGAAAGGTGTCCTCAATGCCGCCTTACGTGACAGGCCCCAGATAAACTTTGCAAATAGACTTCTCACAGCTTCACAGATTGACCCTCACCTGGAGGGGACAACCAGGAGTGGAAGGGGGACAACATCCAAGCTTTGAGACGTGCTCGCTCGCCTCGCTTTTGCGGTCAGTTCAGCGAGAAAGACGGCGATCCGTGTCCGGATGGAGCTCACGAAAACATTATGGGCAGCTGCACGGATGCTCTTCTCAACGTCTTTGCCGGAACGCGGAGGTTTTGGAAGGAGCCGCGTTTTGACGAGTCTCCATCGCTGTTTTCTGAGGTGGCTTCCTCAGCGGCTCGCAGGGCATGTGGGGGGAGGGGGGGGCGACCCCTGCAAGAAAGGATGACCACGCGGCGCTTCGCTCTCGTTTCGTCATCTGGCTCTACGGGGGTGAAGTCGACGCGTGGGGCGGTATCCTTTCCTGTCCCGCCGGAGGCGTCTGAGTGGCGGTGCCGCCCGACAGCAGGTCTCCGACGCTGCCACAGTAGAGCAGAGACCGCATGGGCCATTTCTGAGGAGAAGAAACCGCGTTCGTGAACGCAGCACGACACTTACGGATTCAGTGCACTTCAATGAAGTTCTATTGATACAGCTCTGTCCGATTCCAACCAGTGAACAACCTATCCAGTTCTGGATAGCAGGCTGAGCAGAGAGCTGTCGGACCCCCACCTTCACAGGGTGCAGATACCCGCCCGGCCTGGAAGGCAGAGCGGCCTCGGCTTGCGTCTCCCCGTGGTGCAGAGTCTCGGTCAGATAAGCGATGTAGTTGGTGGCCAGAACCAGAACGTCCAGCTTGGAGAGCTTGGTGTCAGGCGGGACTGAGGGCAGAGCGGCCTGCGCGCAGGAAAAGAAGTGACGACCGGGGGACGAGGCGGCGGTGGCGGCGGTGGCGGCGGTTCGGTCAGAGTCCGCGCTACCGGCCGCGCGGCTTACCTGCAGACTGTGGAAGGCCTGCCGCAGGTTGCGCACTCGGCTCCGCTCCCGGGCGGCGTTTTCCGGGGAGTGCTGGACCCTCAGCGCCCTGGCGTGCAACCGCCCCAGGGCGCAGGCAGGGCCGGCGCTGGAGCCGCAGCCCCTCCCCGCCTGCACCTGCTGCAGAGAACATGCTGGGGCCACACTGCTTTGCACCGAGAGGCTTGTCAACTGAACGTTGAAACAGCAAAAAAAAAAAAAAAGACATGAATTTGTCATGTATAGAAAATGCCTTTTTTCAGCACAACACAATCTAATCAAATGTGAATATTTCTGATATGTTTTAATCGGAACAAAACACAGGAAATTGTTCAGAAACAGAGGTTATCGAACCAACAGCAGCGAGACTTGGGGAGTTTCTCGAAAAGTCGCCCAAAGTTTGAGCAGACGCCTTCATGACGAAGAGGAAAAGTCGCCGGAGTTGCCGAGGCCCCTCGTCGACGATGCATCCCTCCACCTCCGCTCCTCGACTTACCCGCTTCCTGGGTTCCCGCCTGTTGCCTCTGCCCTGCCTGTGTGCGCAGAGGGGAGCCGCGGGTGGCTGCGAGCTCGCGGGTGCCGTGGCGCAGCTGGAGATCGGCTGGCGGCTCACGGCGACCGACATCAGGCCTTCCAGAGGATTCATGGACGCTTCCAGCTCTTCGAGAGTCCGATCGCTTCCCTTCCAGCCTGTTTTCTGTGCCTGGATGGAGATTTCTTTCCGAGGATCACGATCATCTGACCGCTCAAACGACTTTGTGGACGAGGAAACACAACGAGCCGCCTGGAATCATCCCGTTATCTCGTCCGAGCTCATCTTTCGCGTGGGGTCGTTAAAATCCAACGTCCCCGGCGGAGGAACGGCTCAGCTCCTCATCCCGTCTCGGTGAGCTGCTTGGTGACAGCTCCATCCGTGCATCCGGACTTCCCAGCCTGTGCATCGACGTCCCATCAGAGAAAACCCCCTCGCGGGTCCGAACCATCCCACTCGGTCCTGCCCCCCCCCCCCTCGTCTCGCTCGACTCTCGCCGTTTTCCTTATCGGGTGAGGTAATGTGGGGAACTTCATGTGGTCCTTATCTCAGCCGCCCGGTCATCCTGATCCTCCCCTGGCTGCTATGCTTGCCAAGAGGAGCACGCAGGCAGGCAAGTCAGGCACTGGGGGAGTGCGGGACTGGGAGAGGGGGGGGGGGCAGGGGGGCTTGGGAAACTCAAAACTCAAGAGAGCAGCTGGACGGAGGTTGGGTTGCAAGCTCAGGGCAGTGCGACATTTGAACGTAACCGAAATGAGGCAGATAAGTATTGGAGTGTGTTGTGAAAAGGGCGTGGGGGGATGGGGGGTGGGGCTGCCAAATGACCTTACACGGCACCGCTTAAGGTCAGAGTGATGCTTCGGTCACACGGGGGGAAACGGCCACGTTTGTCCATCGATCGGCAGCGGTCAGGCTCGTCTGTGCCAGCACGTGTGAGACCAAAGCTTCCCATTACCAGGATGAGCTTGGTTCGCTGCTCCAGTCGGCCCTCTGAAGGGATCCCGGTTTGCTGTCTGACTTTTTGGCTGATGAGAGGAGGCGGTCTTTAAGACCCGCCCACTTATTTTAAACCAGCGAGAACTCCATCCCAGTTGAGGCATCTCAGTGAGACGGACTTCTGAAGTTCGGACTTGGAAACTCGGAAACTTCCGAGAACGGGAGTTCGCGGTTCGTTTTTTCTACAATTGGAACGGCAGCGTGCTCGTGACGTCACTTCCTCGACTTCGGTGTCTGCCACTGGTGATTATCCCAGAAATGTTTATTTTATGTTGTAAATTTAAATAAAGTATTAACTACATAAAACAAACACCTTCCTCGTTTTTTTTAAACTTTAAATTAGTTAATATTTAGACATATTTACAGTTCTGCTTACAGTTGTGTGTTCGCTCCTCTGCCATCGCTGGTTGTGGTGAAATGCATTCTGGGACACATGGCTGACCGAGTCCACACGAGTCACCACCCGATGCGGCCTCGGTAAAATGGGCGTGGCAAGTTCACATCCGGGTATCTTAACCGTACTTGCCGAAATGCGAACTTGTGTATTGGAACCGGACTTGGGCTGCGACTGATGACGTTTCACAAGTCCGTGAGAACGCAAGTAGAGACGCGTATTGAGAAACGGCTACTGTCAAAATTGTTCTTTTGACTATCAAATTGCGAGAGAAAAAAAAGTGCTTGGTTTACCAAGAAAAAACTGTTTATTGTGTAAAGATTGTATTTTTCAGAAATACATGACTAAGTCCGACTTTTTCTAGCCACTCTGGACCCACGTGATGGGTCACATTTGTCCATAATACGCTGGTGGTTTAGGCCTCAGAAAAGTCTAACTGGATTTATTTCCAAGAGAAGCTTCAGTACAGAACGCCTCCTCTTCAACCTCCAATCACAGGATGTCGCCAATACAGTAATTCTACCTATTTACTCCTCTAATCTCCAGTAATTCTCATTCATTTCATCGTCGGTACGTCTACCTGCCACTATTTCTTTTTCTTCTCCACTATTTTCACAAACTTCTGGATGTCCTCGGCCATCAGCTGGGGCTCTTCCATCGCGGCGAAGTGGCCTCCGCGGGCCATGGGGGTGTAGGTCAGCAGCTGGCGGTACTTCTGCTGGACCCACAGTCTCGGCGTGTGCATCAACTCGTTGGGGAAGCAGGCGAACCCAGTCGGGACGTAGACGGGCATCCTGGAGGGGGAAACACAGTTACGGAGAGACTTTGAGACCCGTTACGAGACGGTCCACAAAACAGTCAAGGTCAGAGAATCGAGCGTCATATTTTGAAACTGTACTAAATTGTTGGACTTCTTCTTCTTCACTGTTTCCTTCTCACCTCGAGTGGGGCTGGTTGAGACCCTTGCCGAAGTTCTCCTTGTAAAACCTCATGGAGGACACGATGCAGCCAGACGTCCAGTAGATCATCACATTGGTCAGCAGGTCATCCAGAGAGAACTTTCTGCAACGCACGGGAACTCATTGAAGGAGGGTCCTAAATCATGTTGAGATAATGCTTCACATGCGATTGATTTTTTTTTTTTATTATGTATTATCACGTTTATTATGTTGAGTGAGGGAGGAAGCTTCAGGGAAGGCCTGTATTTTTCTCGAAAAAGGTACTTGAACGCAGCAGACTCTCTTAAAATTGTAATAAAGATCCAAATCTCCGACAACTCACAATGACTGGTAATCGTATCAGGTCAACGTTCTATAAACGTAAGTAGTAGCTCTGCTCGCCTGCAGTCCCCCTCCAGACCTGTCTGTAAATCACTTGAAACGAGATTGCTGGCGATACACAAATGAAATCGCCCTTCAGAGAAGAATTATGCGTGTGAGTGAGAGAGAAAGTAAAAAAAACAAACAAACAAACATGCTGCAATGCAGAAAGACGGTTGAAAAAAGTGACCGAATGTCATCAAAATTGACACTTTTGCAGCAAAAAAACTATCAGCTTCAAATATCTATTATTGGTCTCTTTGACTTCTATTAACGCTGACAAAACAAAATCACATCAGTCTTTCTTCCTCAATGTCAAATAACTCCAAAGTAAGAGCACAGCAGTTTGCAAACATTCAGTAGGCCTGCAACAACCATCGTGGGCTGTTTGTTTTTCTCTTTCCACGCAAACAACAAACAAGACAGCGATGCAAAACTGTACTGGAGTAACAACTGCGCAAACACATTCTGTGAGCGGACCCCAGCAGTCTCTTAAAAACCCACCGTTGATTCAATATGTGTGAATTTGACCTACAGTGTAAAGCTCTATGGGGTGTACTGATGTCAATTTACAGCTTCTAGAAAGGCCCTCAGCAGAGGAACATACTCCCACCAAGCCACATATCACTTTACAGAAAGACAGATGAACAAACAAGTGAGTGAAGCCGGATGTAAACTCTGTATTCCTCGCTGACGAAAGTGGCAAATACAACTGCTAGTGCTGCCCGTTGGCGCCCTCAGGTGTGTGTCGACGTAATTGCAACTGTTGTACTTCTACATGACGTGATCTTCTGCAGCATCACCTGGTAAGCCCCCCATCATCCAGGTTCCTGAAATCTGGGTCGGTCCAGGTCGAGAACTTCTCCAGAATGTACGCAGCCAGGCCCACCGGAGAGTCATTTAGACCCCGCCCTAAAAAGAGCAAAAAAAAAAAGGATCAACACTGAGCAACACAAGGCGGAAGGACCAGACTTCTTCTCTGTGATGTTTGTCACAACATACAATCGAATCAAAAATGGGAAACGGCGCATTCAAGCAACAGCTCAAATTGACCTTCTTCTTACCCGCAGTATCAGGCTTGGTGGCTTGGATGTGCATGTAACCACTTTCTTTGATGGGTTCCACCATGAGTTTCTCCATCGACGGGTAGAGACGCTGTATATCGAAGGCGGTGAAGCCAAACAGCTTCGGGCAGCAGTGGCCGAGCAGGACGGACAAGGTCAGGGTCAGTCCCGGCTTGGAGGGCGGAGCGAAGTTCACGTGCAGGCCAGTCACGCTTCTGGATGGCGGAAAGGGCGAAAGAAATGGGTGAGAATGAAAACAGATATTTGACGAGATTAGGGAGGGAGGGAGGGAGGGGGAGGGGGGGGGGGTTCTGTGCCATACTTGGGGTCTAACTGAGCCATGTTGGTGGTGACCAGCCAGCCCCAGTCTCCCCCGTGAGCGTAGAACTGCTGGAAGCCCAGGCGCTTCATGAGTTTGTGGAAGATGTGGGCCGCACAGACGGAATCAAAACCTGCCCACACAAGGAAGGTCCATTGTGAAGAGAGCAAAGCTCCATCCGTCCATCCGTCCATCCATCCATCCATCTATCCATCCATCCATCCATGATTTTACAACTCATTGTTTCTGAATGAGTCATAGAACTGAATGTTTCTTCCAAAAAAATGAAGGACCCCTTTGTGATCGAATGTGTTTGCTGTCATTGCATTGCTCTTGAACACATTAAAGTACAGGTGTGAATACACTCCAGGAGGAGTGATTGCCATCTGATCCGCCAAACCGCCTCGGAAGGCGGTCAGGGACGCGTGGCGCTCGCATTAGTTTAATTGCTAATGCAGCTCCAGTCTGCATGCAACGACTCAGTGCGTGGAAATATGTCAGTGAGGTGCTCCACCGAAGCACTTCTGTCCCGTCTGCATTTGTCGCCATTCCACTTGTTGAAGGCGGCCAAACAGAGAAACAAGTGTGAGGAAAAAGACGAACCTTTTTTATGCGGCGCCTCTGAGAAACCATATCCCGGAATGGAGGGACAAACCACTTCGAACACGACGTCGTCTTTGTCTGCCGGGTTGGTCAACAGAGGGATGAGCCCGTAGAACTCATAAAAGGAGCCGGGCCAGCCGTGGACCATCATCAGAGGAACGACTCGGGCCCCCTCTGGCTTCTTTGTTGGCTTCACGTGAAGGTAATGAATCTCGATGCCTAAATGGAAGGTAAATAGTTCGGAGGAGGTTCCCCTATTCTCCACCAATGTGCTGCATTTGCTTTCTCACCCTCGATGTTGGTTTTGAAGTGGGGGTACTGGTTGAGCTTGTCCACTTGTTGCCGCCAGTCGAAGCCGTTCCTCCAGTAAGAGATCACCGTCTGCAGATACTGGGAGTTGAAGCCGTAGTTGAACTGACTGTCTTCCAGCGAGGACACGGGGCGGCTCTGGTCGATCCTTCGGTAGAGGTCCTGACAAACCACGACAGGAGAGCGTGTCTTTTAGTGCTTATGTCTTCAGTCCGCTTGGCGTTAAGGTCATGACGTGTTCACTTCCAGTTGCAGTTGCAGACATTCCACAGTTCACTTCTGTGACATTGAAACGGGCTGATGACATTGATAGCGACATTACATGACACCATCCGGTTGCTCGTTGGACCGTTGCGCTGTGTACCACCAAAGGGATCTTTGCGTGTGCGTCATCTTATCTGTGGAGGTTTTCTTGTGAACAGTCCACAGACTGCAATCGGATGTGCACATTGGGACTGGGTTAGAAGAGAAAGCCTTCCAATGCTGGTTGGGTCCTGGTGGAAGGCCGGTCTTGTCTGGTGGCAGCGGTTTAGGCGGAGTCTATTGTTAGCCCAAGGCTACACAGTTGAGTGCTTATCGATCTATATTACCAGAACTTGACTGCATATGTTTGTTGTTACCCACATTTTCCCACTGAAACAGATGGATTCAGATACACACATGCACAGATGCTTCATCAAGCACATTACGAGTAGTTTACCTGCTGCACAAGCTTCCATATCAAAATCATTATACCATCCATCCACCCAAGCTGTGGAGAGGGGCTTCATGGACTGACCTGCAGCTCTTCATCAGTGGTCGTAATCTTAAACGGACGGATGGCGGGGTCCTCCTCGGTGGCGGGGGGCACTCCAGGCCCCCACCAGCCGTCTTCCGTTCGCAGAACTTGCTTCCTGCGACTCTGGGCCAGGAACCAGATCGCTGCTCCGACCACCAAACAGATCAGCGCCTCAGTAAACATGATGAAGACGGTCTCAGATCTAAGACACGGCGGGACAAGGGGAGGAGAGGAGGTACACGTTAAAGAAAAAAAAGTATTCCGTCATTTTCCACAGCAGTAGTATGCTTTAGGTAGCATTCATTGGAAGAAGAACCCATACATCTTGTTTACTTACTCACATGTAAAATAAACTATGATCGTTGTGTAATGAAAGCCTTTTTTATGACTGCAGACAAATTGATTCAACTGGTAAAGACTTTGACCTTTCACATCTTGCTGATTCAAAATCATTTGGCCACCATGGAAATCAGTTGCACACACATTTCCTTCAAATCTAAATCCTGGAACATTTTTCTTTATTTTTATTTTGTTGTTTTGTCCCACCAGAGACAAATTCCAACTGTCAAGTAATCATCCTTAAACTGTGGAGGGGGGGGGTAAAAAAAAAACAACTGTGCATTAGCATCCATCCTCTGAAGCATGTCTTTTGCGGGTCTATTGCAAGTCATGTGTCATTATGTTCAGCTCTAAATCTTCTGCTGAGTGTCTGAATATTTGGAAGTGACTGTGCCTCACTCTGTGTAATCTCTGTCATGTGCACTCCCCATGCACCAGAGGATTAAGTGTGTGTGTGTGTGTGTGTGTGTGTGTGTGTGTGTGTGTGTGTGTGTGTGTGTGTGTGTGTGTGTGTGTG
>JASSRZ010000641.1:1510-12378 GCA_032164315.1 Malacoctenus gilli
CTGCAGTTTCCCTCCAGGCTCCGCCCTCCAGCCAGCCTCCGCTCGTGCTGCTGAGGGACGACGCGACGGACGGACGGCGTGCGGACTCACCACGCTGTGGGTCTGCGGCTTGCGCCTCTTGGCCAGGTCGATGACGTTGATGCCGTTGTAGAGGAGGTTCTCCATGCAGCCGTGGAAGTTGTTCCTCAGGAAGGTTCCGGGCTTCCCGGGCAGCGGGATGCCGCCGAAGCTCAGCTGGACGGAGAGAGGGACAGGACACGGACACGCCTCAGCACGGCACGGCCCCGTTCGGACCACCGACGGACGGACGGAAGGAAGGAAAGTTCCAGAAGGAACCGCCGAGCGCGAGCCAACTCTGTCTTGGGTTGGGAGCTCAGGTCAGATGAAGCTTGAAGAAACAACGGCAGGTGTTTCAATTATTCACCATCCCGACCGAGCGTTTCAATCCCAGATCAGTCGGAGGAGTTTATTTTGGCCTCGCGACCAATGTAAGTGCATTTATTGCATTCCTACAGACGTAAAAGTCTCTCCGAGGTCTTAAATGTTGCAGCTCTGCTCTGTTATTCCACCGAGACGTTTTCCAGCCTCCATCTGTGATTCTGTTTTTATTTATGACTTTTCTGCGTCTGCGAAGAGCGTGACGGCAGCCCACCGCCACCACCGCCGCCACCGCCACCGGGGCTCCGCCGGCAGACGAAGCCGGCCGAACGGCTCGCTGCCTCCCGCCGCCATTAGACTTTTAAATGACCAGCGGCATAATTACATGTTTTCCTGGGAGTTTTAGTTCTCCGGCTGTGGAGAGAATTGACCCCCCGCGGGATAATGAAGACTGTGACACTTAATATTGAGCTCGCCTGACTTCAACAGCCACTCTCAGTCCACTGGAGCGCAGCCCCCCCCTCCTCTATCCCCCCCCCCCCCCATCAGCTGCCGTGACTAAAAGAACTCACCTCGTAGTCCAGCTCCAGCGAGCGGCCCTCCCCGGCGGCGAGGAAGCGTCGCGTGTGCGAGTCGACCGTCAGGTTGACCTGCCGGTGGAGGCGCTCCACGTGGACCGAGTGCCAGTGCTGGTCGTCCAGCAGGCTGCCCACCGACACGGCCGAGCGGCGCCCGCCGAACTGGGGCTTGTCGTCTGCACAGAGGGCCGAAAGAGGGGGGCGTTCAGAGCGCTGACGGACAAACAGGAAGCGCCGAGGGGCAGCGCGGCGTCCGTCCGCTCCAGCTGCCGCTCAGGTCGACGCCCAACACGCTTTTCCATCCTCCAGTTGTTTTGTGCATCTGCTCAAAGGGTCAAGATGGCTCAGAGGAGCCACTTATCTCCGTCGGACTCATTAGGAAGCGCTGAGCAGGCGGATCGCCGCCACCCCGCCCCCCCCTTACCGAGGTTCAGGTAGAGGTCCAGCCTTCCGCGGTGCAGCTCCAGTGTGATGTAGTCGCCCGTCTGGCTCTCGCCGTGCAGCAGGACGCCCTCGGCGTGCTGGCTCTTGAAGCGCAGCGAGATGACGTCCCTCATGGTGGACGTGGACTTCTTGTTGAAGCGGTACATCAGCGAGCTCCTGCCGCTGAAGCTGACCACGTGCGACTCTGCGGACACACACACACACACACACACACAGGCTGGACTTCAGGGAGGTGCCGCTGAGCCACTTCCGACCTCTGGTCATCGATCGAACTGTATCAGAGCTCGTCCGACAACGAACGCTCAAACGGAGAAAAGTCGCAGCGAGCGCGCGCGCGCCTCCTTTCTGTGGTCGGCGGCGGCGGCGGGAAGCCTGAAGAAACGGAGATATTTTTAAACCTCGGTTTGAATTATTTAAATTTCAAGATGCTCCAAAGTCTTTCTAATCCAAACAGCTCTTGGCTGTTTATTCTGCTTTTGAAGTTGATATACTGCGAGACTCGTCGTTGCACGATGAAATTGAGCAGAGTTGCAGAGGCAGTTTAGCTTGATTTCACCGCCCGCGGCCGCGCGCCTCCTTTACACAGCGCCTACCTGCCGCCGCTCACTGTGGACATGAAGTGGCTTCTGGAAAGAGCGAGAACGCGTTGAAATTCGGGGCCTGTCCTATTTAGCCCTCGCCGCAGCCGCGTCGTTGATTAATGTGTGTTTCTTGACGCCGCTGCGGCGGCTGGCTGTTGGTTCGGCGGCGGCGGGAGTCACTCACTGTAGGCGCAGCCGTAGGCCTGCACCCGCAGGCCGATCCAGCCGCCGGGGTTCCAGTCCAGCGGGACGAAGCGCAGGAAGCGCGTCCTCAGCGGGTGGGACAGCTTGTTCTGGACGGCGGCCTCCGGATCCACGTTCCCCACCAGCTTCTGCAACGGCACGAGCAGGCGAGTGGACCGGCGGGGTCGTCATGGCAACACTCGGAATTACAATGGGACGCGGTGCTGACGGGGCCGGCGCGCGCACCAAGGTTACTCTTGCCGGCTTCTCATACAACTCGCCGCGCTGCTGCGGTCGCTGCACTGTAAAACACCGCCGGCCTGAAACCTCCTGCGACGGACCGCAGGTTCCGCCATCCTTTGGCCACACGGTCCAGACAGGCAAGTGACGCTTCACCTGGTAACCGCGAGTACGGCAACGCCATTTGGACAAACGACACGAGCGCTCAGCTCCGACTCCGTCTCGCGTCGTTTACTGCGTTAACAAAAACAGCAGCTAAACGAGTCGTCAGGCCCGTTGTCATGAAACAAAAACAGGAAATAAAAGAAAAAGTCAAAGTCTGAGGAGAAAAGCAACATCTCAAAGCCTCCGGCGTGTGTTTACCAGAGTAACTGTAACTGACACCACAGAAGAAGAAAACGATCGTTTGCCTGTTTGGCCTAACAAACTTGAGCAGCGTAAAACCCGCCCTCGCTTTTGGGAGCCAATCAGAAGCAACGCCCCTTCATCTCCAACGGTCGCCATGGGAACACCTTGATTGCCAGCTCGCCAGCCTTTCGCAGCTGACGTCACAATCAAAGCGAAGAAGAAGAAACTTCAGACCGGCAGCGGAACGCTTGACACGTCAGAGCCATTCGCCGGCTGAATTGAGCCGCTCTCCGCCGATAATGTCGTACCGGGGACATCAAGGTCACAGCGTACCTGCTGGCTACTACGTACATACGCTGTATATATTAAATGTATGGTGAGATATTATTCTATATATATGAAATAATAATTCTACACGATCGAGAGAGATTTCCCTGATGAGCAGCGGAATGACCCCATTTAGATGTACGTGGCACTTTTCCACCTCCTGCAGGAGTTTCACAGCACTTCAAACCGACAATGTGGCACAGATGAAGTGTGAGGTGTGCTTAACTGCATGCGCGTGCGCACACGCGCGCGCACACACACACACACGCACACACACACACACAAAGACACGGAGGCTTATCGGATGTTGAACAATGCGAACGCTTCAAGGTGAGTCGCTGTCTCTCTGTCTCCTGCAGAAGTCCAAAGTCGCACATCCAGCACACACACTCAACACACACTCCACAACAAGCAGCCAGCGCATTAGCACGTTAGCACAGAGCTTCCCCACAGCCTGCAGCCGGGCCTTGTCTGTCGAAGCTCGTCTGAGGTCGCCGGTCAGAAACAACAGAGCTGACCGACTGCAAAATCAACTCCAGAGAGCTTCCTCCTCCTCCTCCTCCTCCTCCTCCTCCTCTGAACATACGTGGTGGTGTGAAGCGGCGAGGAGTGTGGTGTGGAGGAGGAACGGGAGAGCTCTCTCTCCGAGGGCTGCGTGAAGAAAGAAAAATGAGCTGTGAGTCAGCCGCGGGGAAAAAATAGGCTGTAGTGTTTTCTGCCTGCAGAGCCACAAACACAAACGTCTGCGTACCGCTGGGAGACGTCATTCATCTGGCTGCTTCACTCTGCCGCACTCGCACTCCAGAGGACACGCGCTGGCAGCTGGTGAGAGATGGCCACCCCGGCCGGCCGGCCGGCGGCCGCAGCGCCGACTGACAGTGGCGCGAGCGCCGGGAGGACACGAACTCCTGCCGAGTCCTGCTCAGACCCACAACACACCCTGACACACCACAACGCACTCTAACACAACCTACTCACCCCAACACACTTCAACACACCCCAACACACTCTGACACACTCCAGCACACCCCAACTCACCCCAACACATTCCAACACACCCTAACCCTAACCCTGATACACTCCAACGCACTCTAACACACCCTGACACACCCCAAGAGACTGTAACAGACCCCAACACACTCTAACACACTCCAACACACACCAAAACACCCTAACCCTGATACACCCCAACGCACCCTAACACACCCCAACACACTCCAACACACCCTAACAGACTCTAACAGACTCCAACACACTCCAACACATTCCAACACACCCTAACCCTAACCCTGATACACCCGAATGCCCCCTAACACACCCCAACACACTCTAACACACCCTAACTCACCCCAAACACATTCCAACACACCCTAACCCTGATACACCCCAACACACTCTTAACACACCGTGACACACCCCAACACACTAACACACTCAACACACCCCAACGCACTCTAACACACCCTGACACACCCTAACTCACCCCAACACACTTCATCATGCCCCAACACACTCAAACACACTCCAACACATACCAACACACCCTAACCCTGATACACCCCAACGCACCCTAACACACCCTAACAGACTCTAACACACCCCACCACTCTCCAACTCACTCCAACCGGACCTGACGCGTCCACATGCAAACGAATTCCCCGTGGATGTTCAGACGAGCCCTCGAGACCCCGGCAGGGCCGCGCCCCCGCAGGTCGAGAGTCGGTTCCAGAGGAAGCTGCGAGCGCAGCTGCGAGGCTCGCTGCAGCTCTGTGACGTGCGTTTTTGCCCTGCAGGGAAAATTTCTCCACGCTGGAAAACGAAGGCTCGTCTCGGGACGGCGGAGGATGAGGAGGATTTTCCGGGGATGGGGGGGGGGGCGAGCAAATAAACCCGAGAGAATCCCTCAGTGACTTCATTATTTCTATTTATGTTTGTGTCACAGTAGCAGCCTCCCTCCACATTAATTAAAAGTCTTTACTCTTCCTCGCCGCTGATTGGCTTCCCCGTGTCAGTGTTTGTCCCCGATGCAGAGCGGGAAGAGCGTTTGATCTGATCCGTCCACCGGGGAGCCAATCTCGCCGCGCGCCGCACAATCTTCCACAAGGTCACGGGCGAGTTACACAGCCCGAGGGGAGCCGACGGGAGGACGTAACCTTGGAAGGCTCCTCGGCCCCGCGCCGCCTCGCCGCGCCGTGAGCTCATTCTGCTCCGGCATTAGCCGGATGCCTCCCGACGCCTGCGCCTGATTACCTGCGGCCGCCTGTCTCGCTCGCTCGCTCGCTGCTGCGTCTGCGGGAGCGCCGCCCAACGCCAGGAAGCTCACGTCTAGTGAACGCTGACAGAGATTTCTGCTCGCTCCACTGACCCCCATACAAACCGCTCCCTTGTTGTGGCTCAGAAGGAACCAAATAAAGGACGTTATGGCAAAGTATCGGCATCACCAATCAATCCATCAGCGACTTTTCTTGAACAAGTCACACAGATTTTTGAATCGTCTTCATTCGCTCACTGACGCTCAGGTATGAAATAACCGCAGTCACACGTGAGTCGCGTGTTGGCTGCCAATCAAACCAGAGAATCTCTTGAACGTTCTGACGTTCAAAGCTGAAATTTTCACTCGTAATTTAAAACGCAATGTTTCTTCTTCGTGCGTCCGTGCAGCTCGGAGGCCACGCTGCCCCCTCTTGTCAGCGGCGGCACTGCGCGGAGCAGACGGACGGAGTTCCCGCAAACTTGGGCGAAACACGAGCCGCGAGAAGAAGTTTGGAGGAGCTTTGAGTTAGCGTCGCTCCCAGGGGAGCCGGCTGGGAGGTCTCCTCTGATGCGGAGCGAACGAACAGCGTTCCCGCGCCGCCGTGACGGCGGCGACGTCGAC
Source organism: Malacoctenus gilli (assembly GCA_032164315.1). Lineage (NCBI taxonomy): Eukaryota > Metazoa > Chordata > Actinopteri > Blenniiformes > Labrisomidae > Malacoctenus > Malacoctenus gilli. The sequence goes on from JASSRZ010000641.1 coordinate 7,465, forward strand.
GCGTACAGTCGACTCCGATATTTGCGGCAACCAGAGAAGATTCAGAAGTCTCCCTAATTTAGCTCGGTGGGATTCTGGTGGATTTCATGTAACCTACTTTCAAGTAAAGAAGATAAATAATGTAAAACCTCATTAAAATAGGCACATTGTTCACATCACATCTAAGTGCTCCGACACAAAGCTCAGCAGCGGCGGCGGCTGCGGCGGTGGCGGCGGCAGCAGGAGCAGCAGCGGCAGCAGCGGCAGCAGCAGCAGCAGCTGTGGACCAACCGCAGCCTGATAATTGGACTGCCATGTAGAAAAACACACTGAACTGAATTAAACAGCTTGTTGGAAGCCTGTGACATAACTGGGACAAACACCATGAAGAATTAATGACACATGCCATTGTGGCGCCGCGCTCTTTGACTTGTGTTGTTTCGCAGGCAGCAGCAGCAGCAGCAGCGGGGGGGGGCGGGGCGCACTCGTCTTAACGCACACCTTCACCAAAACGTCCGATCACGGCGAGAGTTCGGATCGACGCGCCGACGCGGCAGGGAAACGAAAGGCTGCCAGCGTTTCACATTGCCGGTAATAAATCCAATCTAGGTGAAGGTTGCGCTGCTGGAGATGGATTACGGAGGTGGGGGGGGGCCTCTGAGCGCCCCCGCCCGCTTTTGGGTCACATGAGTGACAGAATCAAGGCGGTGGCAACGGTGGCGGCGCGCAGACTGACCTCGACGGCGTCCTCGTTGCGGTACACTCTCCAGAGGCGGCCCGTGTCGCTGTACAGCAGCAGGTAGCGGCTGACCCAGTCCCAGCTGTCGTAGCAGCCCTGCGTGGCCACCGCCGTCACCTCCGTGGGCTCCCTGAGGTCCACTTGGAGCCAGGGCTCCTGGTCGGTGACCAGCGGCGCCCAACCGCCCCCACCTGCAGGGAGGCAGCGAATAGGCTGGTCAGGACTCGCGGGGGGGGGGGGGGGGGGGGGCGGAGTCCTGAGGTCGCTTCAAGGTAGCGCTGCAGCTCACGACTCACACACACACACCATCAGGCAAAACATTATGACCGCTGACAGGTGGGGCGAAGCTGCACTCGGGCTGCGAGTCAACTTTCGCTCGACTGCGAGTGCGACCGCGGCGTTTCCCGACGGCGACGCGGCGCCAGGGGCCTCACGGCGGCACGGAGACCATAGGTTGCTATGGGCGACGTCGGGGACTCACCGTCTCTCACGTCCAGCTTGGCGTTGTGGGCGCCGTAACTGTCGGAGAACTGGGAGGAGCTCCGGAAGGAGGAGCGAGGCAGGTCGGACACCAGAGGAGCGCTGCAATCACCTGCGGAGACAAACAGCGGAGGGGGGCGGGGCTTCAGACGGAGGCCCGAGGCCGAGAAGGGAAGATTCCTGCAGGAGTGGTTAACGCCGACCGGGAGCGCCCGCCGCCTGTCAGCGGGCGAGCGCAGAAATAACAGGGTTGCCTCACTTATCCAGTTCTCACGTCGCTCAAACAGTCAATTAACCTGAGTGCTGACCTGTGAAAGTGCACACAAAACACGCCGCCGCCGCCGCCGCCGCCGCCGCTCCCGGCGTGTTCACAGGGTTTAATCCCACACACAGAGATTACATCACGTCCAGCGGCGGCGGCGGCCGCCGTCGCCACCGTCGCCGCCGCCGGCTCCAAACCGGTTTCATCTCCATCAGATCTGCGGCACAAAGGACGACACGGCGTCGCCGCTCCGCCTCCTCCGTTGGCTTCACTGGATCGCGGCAGCGCTTCAACACACACCCGACTGAGAGCTGCTGGCTGCAGCCTGATAAGGGCCAGCTCTCAGTCTGTGTGTGTGTGCGTGTGTGTGTGTGTGTGCGTGTGTGTGTGTGTGTGTGGGTGTGTGTGCGTGTGTGTGTGTGTGTTGGGAGGGGGTCGGCCTGAGGCCAGCAGGATTGCAATGCAGGAGCACAGCGCTCCCGCTCGCCGCCGCGCTCTCGGCAGCCGCACGGCCAATCAGCATCTGCCCGCCGTGACCCCGGACGCGCCCGCCGTCACGTCTTCTGCCACGACAACGACACGTTCTCCACCAGGTGCTACAAAACGGCGCAGGACTCCAGTGTTTCGGCGTGACGTCACAAACTTCCACACGGGACGCCAGGCGGTGGCGGCGGCGACGAGAGCAGCAAGACAGCAGTAAGACACGCTGCCCCGCCCCCCCCCCGCCGCTCAGCTTGGCGTCTGTCCCCCCCCCCCCCCCCTCGGCCGTCTCTGCTGGGAATCGATAACAGCGGCCGTTTGATCCCGCTCTCGCGCCGCTCCAACATCCAACACACAGCAGGCGAAGCCGGGCTGCTCAGACCGCTGGACAGCCGTACCGTTGTTGCGGCGCCCTGCGCGAGCGTCCGCCGCGGCGCCGGAGGTCAAAGATGACTCGGACGACGAGCGCGTGAAGTCGGGCTCGTCCTCCAACCCGACTTCGGGTGAAGCAGCAGTCTGGCGTGGCAGCGATGCCCCCTGTGGCCGCAGCTGGGACTGCACCCTGAAGGACGCGGCCCTCGCTCGGCGTCCAAGATGGCGGCCGGCAGCGCGACCAGTGCGTGCTACGACTCAGGTACGTGATCCAGATCAGGCAGCGCGCAAAGTCGCCAAGTTGGCACGGCGGCGCGATCAGATTTGGACCAGATTCCCGACACACTTGATCGGCACATCGCTCCCGGCCTGCGTGGGCGTCGCCACAAAGCCCCTCCCCCCTCCCCCCGCTCGCCGCGCCGCTGCTTCAGCTGCGGCGTCCGGACCTGCCGGATCAGTTCCGGATCCGCGCCGGATTTGCATGCGGAGCGGCCGCCGGCTCGCTTGGGCTTCGGTGGGAATCCAGAGGAACGGAGGAAAAAATGCGCGTCTTAAAGAGGCGGCGGTGGCGGCGGCGGCGGCGGGCGGGGCCCGAGCCGGCCGGCTGGCAGCCAGTCAGCAGGACTTAGAGATGCAGGATGATTAGTCTGCAAAGCGGCTCATTGGCTCGCGATGAAACCAGAAATCCTCTGCAGCCGAATCCTAATCTCTCGGCGGGGCTCAGGGGGGCTTTGGGATCGCGGTGCGCGAGCGCCGCGCGACAAGCTGAGCGCGCCGGAACCAAGACGCCGGCACAGGCGCCGGCAGGACGCCTAATCTCCCCCGGACCCAGAAGTGGCGCGTCTCAGAGGAAGCGAGCGCGAGCAGCCGAGGGCGAGATGAAACGCAGACGCCCCGGACGTGTCGGCAAGACGACGGCGGCGGCGGCGTCGCCTCCCAACGCGCAGATCCGTCGCCGCTGTTGACACTTTTGAACCCGGCAGCGCGGCGGCGGGCGGACCGAGGTGCAGAAGTCAAGCAAACAGCGACCGCAGAGTCGATACTATCAAAGCGTGTAGTGACGGTGTCTGGTGGCGGCGCGGCCCCGGGCCTCCGCACGCCATCGACGGCGTTCATGCGATCCCCCGCTCGGACAGCCGGGCCGCGGCGCTCGGTGACCTCTGCGCCCGCGCCGCGCCGAGGTATCCGTTCGCCATCGGATCCCGCGTCGGCTGAATTCTAGGAAGCGCACGTCGATACGGGCGATGCGCGGCCGTTTACTGGAGCACTTTATTTCTCTGATGGCGATCTGAGGAGGAGCGGCGAGCGGTTACAGGCAGCCGGAGCACAATGGATCCATTTCACACATCGCATCACCGCCATGCAAGATTTATGGCCCACTCCGGCGGCGGAGAGGGCCGACAGCCGAGCCGCGTCCTCCCCGATTGTGACACGTTTCCATTAAAGCTCTTCAAACAGTCCCACCAAGGCGGCTTCGCCCCCTTTTATTCGCGTCCGCCGCGCAAGCGGTCGCGGCTGAGCGGCCGTGACGGAGACGTGCCCCCCCCCCGTGGGGGGGCGAGATCTCGGCCCAACGTCCTAACGAGCCTCCTCCGCCACGCCGCTCAGCCGTCCTCGCGCAGCACTCAGCTCAGCGGGGGAAACGCGGCGCGGAGACGGCGAGCTGTCAGCCGGCGAGCGTTTGCTGTGACTGCTTCCTGTTGCCGGTGGAAGCCGCAGGACGCGCGGTCTGCGGGGCCGGGCCCCACGCGGCGCTTTTCCATTAGTGCCCACCGGAGCCAATCAGAGAGGCTCCTCACTGTTTCCATCAGCGCTCGTTTTTCCTTCTGCTACCTTTCGAGCCCGGAGTGAAATGGCGTCGCCTGGCACAGCCGTGACGCCGCCGCCGCCGCCGCCGTCGGAGGGGCGTCACGAGGTCAACACAGCCGGGACGCCAGCGGCCGAGCCGCTGACGGCGTTGCTGTGACGACCGGACACACGCCGAGGTGAGGAGGACGGGAACAAAACAGGACGCGGCTGGTCGGGGCTGCGCCGAGTCGGGCCGGTCGGCGGCCCCCGTGTATGTAATTAGAGCAGGTGGACTGTGAAGGCGCCTTACCTGACTTAACCCCCCCCCCCGACACACACACACACACATACACACACACACACGCACACACACACACACAAGCGGAGACCTTTGAAAGCATCTGCCAGATGAAACCGGGGTGAAACTGCAGCTCGCTGCTTCATATTCATTTCAGCGTATCGATCGGAGGAGCGCTGCGGCGTCACCGAGCCACCGATGCAGCTGGAAATGAAAGAGCTCCACTGACGCCGCATTCATCACGCAGATTCCCTTTTATTGAGCCCGCAGAGACGGCGCTCCAACCGCTCCGGCGCTCGCCTTCTGCTGCTTCTTCTTCTGTGGTGCTTTGTGCTGCACCTGCACGCCACAAAACAGACACCTTGGACGCCGACGGCCGGCGCCGCTCTGCTCTGAGGAGGAGGAGGAGACCAAGACGGACGGGGACGTCTCTGTCTCACTGCACTCACACACACACACACACACACACACACACACACACACACACACACACACACACACACACACACACACACA